>CM050435.1:23477654-23537654 GCA_027564155.1 Gymnocypris eckloni scoliostomus
ATCACAAGAGGGAGTCATTTTAAACATTAGACTGAAGTTGTGGAGTAAAACGTTATAATGTTCTCTCTTGTTGGACAGCAGGTTTAGAAACGCATTGTAAAGTCATTACAAGGGAAGGTGTTTGTGGTCAGTTGCTTTTTCAAATGCAGGTTTCCTCATCTCAGCGACACTCATGGACACACAAACAGAGAAATAAAACACGGAAATTGATTTAAGAAACACAATTCACACTCGCGTATAACCGTGGATGTCGTACCAATATATAAATGTCTCATAATAATGCTGTTGAGACACAAACAACAGAGTACGTTGGCATGCTTAAAAGGCACTAAATATTTAGTAATATTATTAATTGTGATAATATTGATCACTGACAGTATCGGATGAGAATTTGAATTTGTCTCATATTTAATGCAGTTTTAAGTTTGCATCATTGATTCTGTTATTGTCCTGTTTTTCACTGGGAATCTGCTTTGATTACAAATTTAATTAAAACAATTACAACCGGTTACAATTTACAATACACAAACATTGTGAGGAAATGTTTCTAAAATCATGATCTTTTGTTTCTTACAACATTGTGCGAAGTTTATTTTCACCCAAAATATAACATTATTGTTAATTCTAAGAACATTAAAATTAAAAGATTTTCTTGCCGTGATTAGAACGTTGTTTAAAGGTTAAAAACATTTTTTTTTGTATATTTATCAAGTACAAATAACATCACGAATGTTGATCTCAGAACATTTTCTCATAACATTATGGGAACATATATAGTTATAAGAACATTCTGTAAACATTACTTTTAAAACGTTTATATAACATAGATTAGAGTTGCTGCTGAGTTAAGGCCATTCACACACGTTCACTCTTCATGAAAACTAACTAACCCTAAAAGTTAGATTCAAAATTGGCGCAGGTCCCCAAAAGATGTTGCAGTTTTGTGAATGTCCTTGTAAATAAAGTGAACACTGCATTGCTAAACGCATGATAAACTCCTCTGTTATCAGATGCATTGGTATGTAAATAAACACAGTGCTTCTTTTCACTCTGAAACATGCGGCACAACCACAGCCTGTGATTGGATGATCACAAGTTCAGCTTTATTTCCATTCATTCTGCAGCCACTTTTATTTATTTGAATTAGTCTTAGAGTTATTAGTCTTTGCTCATCTCTCAAACCCCCATATAGGAAAGAAACCCTGCGTTAAACGGTTAAATTACTCACAACGGGTTTCAGTTTCTCACATATTTACTGTACATAATATCACTGAAGATTACAGATTAAACATTACATATGCTGGTTGACTCTCATAACTCTATTTGTATATGTCATCATTTATTCTCCCTCATTTCATTCCAAGCCAAGATATTTTGAACCAATGACTTTCATTGCACGGACAAAAAAACTCAAAACATATGTTTCACGGAAGAATGAAAGCCATAGGGGTTTGTATGAGAGTAAACACATGAGATGATGGCACAGATCCTGATCGGATTCTCTGGAATCACGTGACAAGCGCTCCAGGCTGATCCTGGAGCTGATAGAGTAACACAGAAGCAGCGCTGACGCTCGCAGACAGATCTAAAGACTGAGCATTACACACACAATCTTTCCTTGTCACGGGGTTTCTGAAAGCTGACACTCAATCAGCAGAAGCACACCAAATCTACACTATGACAATAATTCTCCGTTTTCAATTTCATCAAACACAACAGATAGTTATCTATGTAACACTCACACATCTAACAGGAATTAATCAAGCAAAGGTGAATGCAAATGTTGGCTATCGAGATGTGTTTGTGATATTTTGAATGCAGTGCTTCATTTTGTAAGAGATAAGTGAGGCATGTTGCACTTTATGTGTGCAATTCTTGGACTTGTGTGTAAAGATAAAAAAGAGGGATAGTTTTGGAAATGTGTGAGTTGTTGACTGTAACCAGATGATTATGTTTAAGTCTCTTTTAAAATTCGTTTTCATTGGCATATTAGGAATTATATTATTGCCTATTGTATTTTTATTTGTGCTTTATTTCTTATTGTGAAGCACTTTGGTCAGTCTTGTGGCTGTATTAAATGTGCTTTATAAATAAAGTCAACTTGAAACTTGAAACAGTCTGACCAACTAGCAGTTAAGCAAGTAACCAGTCTTACTTTCTGGATTCAAATTAGGTCAGTCTACATTTTTGTAAATTATGACCAGTCTTTTTGAGCTTTTCAAAGGCTATTGTGATCGGTTTACACAGATGCATTACACTCTTATAAATAAAGGTGATTCAAAGGTTGTTCACAGCAATGCCACAGAAGAGCCATCCAGTCAAAGAACATCTCTTTCTTACCTTTTACTAATCTGAAGAACCTTCTTTCACCACAAAGAACCGTTTGAGAAACAGAAATATTCTTTAGATGCTAAAAGTTCTTTATGGAACCAAAAAGGTTCTTCTGTGGTATCATGAAGCAGCTTTATTTTTATGTGTAGTGTGATGGATATGAAAGCAGTGTTTGGGACGTTGTATACCTGATACATAAATGTCGTTTTGAAGTTCACAGGCTGCAAACTCAGATTTGGAGTAACCGGGCAGAGCGGCGCCCGAGGTCCACTCTCCTGACGACACGTTCAGCTTCTCCGTGAAGGACAGTCTGGAGAAACCGTTCTTATCACAGCCACCGATCACAAAGATCATCTCAGCCCAGCCGGAGCGCCTGATTAAACACACACACACACACACACACACACACACACAGACACACACACACACACACACAAACAAACACACACAGACAGACAGAGTAACACACACACACACACACACACACACACACACACACACACACACACACACACACACACACACACACACACACACACACACACACACACACACACACACACACACACACACACACACACACACACACACACACACACACACACACACACACACACAGAGAGAGACACACACACACACACAGACAGACAGAGACACACACACAAACACACATGTACACACACACACACACACACACAGAGAGACACACACACACACACACACAAACAGACAACAGACAGACACAGACACACACACACACACACACACACACACACAAACAGACACACACACACACACACACACACACACACACACACAAAACACACACACACACACACACACACACACACACACACACACACACACACACAGAGACACACACACACACACACACAGACACACACACACACACACACAACAAACAAAACAAACACACACACACACACACAAACAAACAAAACAAACACACACAAAACACACACACAACACAAACAAAACACACACACACACACACATACACACACAAACAAAACACACACACACACACACACACAGAGAGAGAGACACACACACACACACACACACACACACACACACAAAACACACGATGTTCATTATTAATCAGTGATCAGCTGGTCAGCAGCAGTGCGTCTCATCTGTAGTTTAATGGCCTCTGTTTATGGAATAACAAGTAAAACGTGTTGACTGCTCGTATAATATTCATCTATACTGTAGCTGCTGTTTCATACTTTCAGTTCAGTTTTATGTTGATCTCAGTGTACTATGTGCAACATGTTTTGCAGATATCCAGGTAAACAAAATAGAACTAGATTTTTTTTTAATTATGAGTTCATCTTTCTGGATTGTATCTACCAGTCTTAATTCACCCTTCCACTAATCAAGACGGTAACACTTTAGATCCTTTGTTAATGAATATCCAGAGCCGATCCTCCCTGTACACAGAATACACAAGCTGCGTAGGGCCCCGAAACACCAGGGCCACTTGCTCTCAAAGATGATTTCATTTTAGTTTCGTTTTAGCGGCTATGGAAACATGAATGATCATTTATTGTAATGTGGTGCTGTTGCCTTTCTACATTAAAATCAGTCAAATCATGTAACGTGAATGTCGTAAAGTCTCTTTCTCGAAACTAAAACAACGAGTTGAAAGCATAGCGAGCCGCGGAAGAGACAGTTTCACGAGCGCGATTCGAGACGGAGTGAAACACAGACAAATGTGTCATTCATAAGGTTTTGGATTGTAATGACTCATGTGTTACTACATCCTTCTGAAGAAATGACTAATTATTTGGATCAGTATTCTAAAGTGAAGATCACGGTAACCCACTAGTAATGATTTAAGTGTTACCAAATCTAACTAAATTAATTAACAGTGCCTGCTGGGCTGGTTGAGATGTGGATGAGATGATGGAGACTCACCGGCGGGGTCTGGTGTGCTCCGACTGCACCTCCCGTCCGAAAGCGCGGTACAAGCGTGCCTCCTGCAGCAGCGGTCGGAGCTCCGCACAATCCTGCACCAGCTCATCCGCCTCCAGCGCGCCGGTGAAGAACGCCGGGTCCAGCAGAGGCAGGCGCAGCCGCTCCAGCAGCTCCCTGAGGTCCTGTTTCCTCTCGTCCGGCAGGTGACGGACCCAGCGGAGCACAGCCGTCACCAGAACCTCCTCGGTCACCTGCAGATGCTCGCAGGCCAGCAGCTCCAGAATACGTGCTTTGGGCAGACCGAGGAACTCGTCGTGCTGCAGAACCTCCTGGAAATTCTGGTAAAGCAGCGTCTGGCACTGCTCCTGCAGCGGCTGCAGCTCGCACTCTGTAAAACATGACTCAGGCGCTGTAAAACATGACTCAGGCGCTGTAAAACATGACTCACGAGCTGTAAAACATGACTCACGAGCTGTAAAACATGACTCAGGCGCTGTAAAACATGACTCAGGCGCTGTAAAACATGACTCACGAGCTGTAAAACATGACTCAGGCGCTGTAAAACATGACTCACGAGCTGTAAAACATGACTCAGGCGCTGTAAAACATGACTCAGGCGCTGTAAAACATGACTCAGGCGCTGTAAAACATGACTCACGAGCTGTAAAACATGACTCAGGCGCTGTAAAACATGACTCACGAGCTGTAAAGCACAACTCAGGCTCTGTTAAACATGACTCAGGAGCTGTAAAACATGACTCACGAGCTGTAAAACATGACTCAGGTGCTGTAAAACATGACTCACGACTCACGAGCTGTAAGACATGACTCACGAGCTGTAAAGACATGACTCACGAGCTGTAAGACATGACTCACGAGCTGTAAAACATGACTCACGAGCTATAAAACATGACACATGCGGTGTGAAACATGACTCACGAGCTGTAAAGCACAACTCAGGCTCTGTTAAACATTACTCAGGTGCTGTAAAACATGACTCAGGTGCTGTAAAACACGACTCACGCGCTGTAAAGCATGACTACCGCGCTGTAAAGCACGACTCGCGCGCTGTACTCACGCACTGTAAAGCATGACTCGCGCGCTGTAAAGCACGACTCGCGCGCTGTAAAGCATGTATGACTCACGTGCTGTAAAACATGACTCACGTGCTGTAAAGCATGACTCACGCGCTGTAAAGCATGAATCACACGCTGTAAAGCATGAATCAATAATTTAAATAGTAACTCAATGTAACGTAATAGTTACTTTTATGTAAAGTAAATTATGTAATTAGTTACTTTTAACGCAATATTGTAATGCATTACTTTTGATTTTGCCATCATAATTCTGTAAGTGCATAGCTCATACCATACAGGCTGGCGAAGTCCATCATCCCCAGACAGTTGGAGTGGCTGACGCGCTCCTGCAGGAATTGCACGCAGGATTTGGTCAGCACAGGTATGTCCAGCCGATCCGCAGCACGGAAGATGCTCGCCACGTTCTCCTCGTCCAGCTTCAGCCGTCCCTCGTACATGAAGTCCAGCAGGCTGTCCATGGTGGCGCTGGAGATGCCCTGCAGCTTGACCACAGACTGTCTGCTCTCCTGGAAGTTGCTGCTGAACATGGTGCGGAAGAAGATGCTGCTGGCGCAGAGCGTGGCGCGGTGGCACGGGAACTCACAGTTGTCCACCTGCAGAACCACGTCTGTGAAGGTGCCGCTGCGCCGGTAAGCGTTGAGCACCTGCAGGATGTGCTCGGCGTGACACGAGCCCGAGCAGATGCTGACCTTTGACCTGCCGTCCATCGGCTCGCTGTTCGTGCCGAAGCCCATTCTGGACAGATGAGTGACGACAGCGCTGCTTTAGTATCACGAACTGAGATGCTGGTACATTTATTTATTTGTTATTCATTTAATTTCGTTTAATGAATATGAGCTCAAAAACTTCACACAGTTATTATAGTTCAAATTATATTAAAATATTATTGTTACTTGAAATTGATGTTATTTTAGTGTCATTCAGATACTATTAGAGTTTTATTTTTACCTTTTTGGTTTTACATTTAATTTGAAAGATTTACTATTTTTGTTAATAGACATTTTTAGTAGTTTTAGTGTTTTTAAATTATAGTTTTTGAATTTCTGCAAATTGTATAGTTTAATTATAATTTATAATTCATTTTTAATGTTAGTTTTAATACAAATTATTAGTTTTAGTAGATTTTACTAATTTTGCTTTGGTAATTAGCTGAAATAAAATAAGTTTAGGTTGTACAAATTAGTTTCAGTTAATGTTATTTTATTTCAAGCAGGGCTACTGTACTTAACTAAAACTAACACCATACAAAGCATTATTGTTACTTTAAATAAACTTGAACTGGAATTAAATAACATAAAACACATTTTTTAATCTTATTTTATTTCAGCTAGTTAATCTTTATCTAGTTTAACTTTATGTGATAAAATAACTAAAACTAAAGCTAACATAAAAATGATTATGCTTAATAATATACTTTTTTATATATATAATTTTTTACTTTTAACAAACACAAAACAACATAACACCAATTTGCACGACACACACACAAAAAAGATACACAAACAAAAGCACATAAAAATAATAACAACAAAGCATTGTACTGCAAACAAGAGAAACAAAATATAATAAAAATGACAACAAAATGATTCAAACTCGAACTATAATTAAAATCAAAACCAGAAACATAACCAAAATAATATATAACCATAAATATATAACCAAAAGTAAAACATATATACTATAACGGCAACTCAATGATACTAAAATAACACAGATTTCAAGTAAAAAAAAAGTTTTTATGGTTTAGTAGTATAATAACCGTGTGAAATTGACATGCTAATTTTATTATGAGCTCTTAATTACATAAAAATAACAGATCATTTGTACACAGCAAGACTATTTAAAATATTGAAAGCGAAAAGTTGATTAAAAATGATACAAATTCAACAAACACGTTCCCTTTAACATCAACATTCTGTGGTCACATTATACATCAACTACACAAAACTATGAACAAACTAATGTTCAGTTATTTCATGTTTGCTGTCTTTGCATGAACGCAATAGATTATTATAAATGCAAACCAGAATGTCTCAGGATTGTTGAATGAACGTAGATATAATAGTATCAGAGCTCACCTGTGTGAAGTCTTCAGATGAGTGAGAAGAGCTGAACGCCGTCTCGTCACCTGTCCACATTTATATCTGTGTGGGAGGAGCTTATGCAAATAAACAAGCAGTGATGTCACTGAAACTCATTTCCTGTTCCCATTAAATCTGCTTCCCTGTTTGCTAGCAGAGCTTCACAGTAAACCGGTTACATACCATGAACTCCGGAAGCTGCTGTCACGAGTTTATTGTAGAATTAATAACACAAATGGGGAATGTTGACTTTTGTCTGTTTGTAATTATAGAATTGTGATAAACACACATTCTGTGTAACTGTTTATTTACCATTTTGGAGGTTTTGATTTAATTAACCTGATTTTAATTTCCTGCAGTGTAATTTGATATGAATATTTAAGCTAGTAGTCATTTCAGATTTTGGAAAAACATTTAAAATATCAATTTACATCAGTTATGAATAGTTTTGCAGGCATGAAATACCTTGAGTTTGTTCAAAGGCAGAAGCAAACAGGTGTATCAGCATTCAGATCATTGTGATACAATCTTTAGTTTCATCATCGGTTCAGGCTGCTTGGGATATTAACATCATGAAACGTCACGCTAATGCTTCAAAGAATCTTTTCGACAGCAATATTAGGACAATTAAAGCTTATTTAAAGTGAATTAGACACAAAATACTATGATTGTTTGTCATTTCAGTTCTTCATAATAAAGTCTTTTATAAACGTTGCCCAATGTTACAACAGAAATGAGACACATATTCTGTCAAATCACAAAGAACCTCCTAAAACCCGGCGTTATTTACTGTATTATTTACAGAAGTAAAACCCCTACAGCAAATATTTGTTTATTTTTTTTTCTGGCTAAAATATTTTAAATACATGTTAAATATTTGTTGTAAACAACAAAGTTAAATGCACACAAACGTGCATAATTACAATTTTCATACCAAAATATATTGCATTTTAGGGGCAAGACAATCTATTTCCAATCTAACAGTATACCAGGACCTTGCACACCAAGTCCCAAATTTGCGTTATATGTTTTTTAAGTTTATTTCGTATTCGTCTTCCTTTCCTATCAAAATGATTGCTTCGGATGCGAACATGCAGAAAATCAAACCTGGTCCGATCTTTTTTTGACGGATGAAAGTGTGTATATATATATATATAACATACAACAGATAATTTAATCCAGGGTTGTTCCTAGGATGGAACAACATCTACGCTAATTGTCTTTATTTGTTTTTCTGTTTCTGGAATAACATCCCAACTAGGAATTACACAAGCTTCAGTCTGGATCCAACCCTTAAATGATCTGAGATGACCGAACACCTGAGAAGACATGATGACAAACCCAGAGGACCTCAGAGGAAGCAACCGTCAGCGATTATACTGAATTAACCAAATTTTGCCATAAGTTAATTATATTGAGTTTCTACAATATAAATCTATTTTAGAAACTTAATTTCCTGTGAAGTTGCTTTGCAACGATTGTATGGTAAAAATCGCTTATATATATATATATATATACACACACACACACACACACACACACACACACACACACACACACACACACACACACACACACACACACACACACACTCACCGGCCACTTTATTAGGTACACCTTGCTAGTGCCGGGTTGGACCCTCTTTTACCTTCAGAACTGTCTTAATTCTTCGTGACCGATTCAACAAGGTGTTGGAAACATTCCTCAGAGATTTTGGTTCATATTGTCATGATATCATCACACAGTTGCTGCAGATTTGTCGTCTGCACATCCATGATGAGAATCTCTCGTTCCAGCACATTCCAAAGCTGCTCTATTGGATTGAGATCTGGTGACTGTGGAGGTCATTTGAGTAAAGTGAACTCATTGTCATGTTCAAGAAACCAGTCTGAGATGATTTGAGCTTTGTGACATGGTGCATTATCCTGCTGGAAGTACATCAGAAGATGGTACACTGTAGTCATAAAGGGATGGACGTGGTCAGCAACAATACTCCGGTAGACTGTGGTGTTTAAACGATGCCCAATTGGTACAAAGTGTGCCAAGAAAATACCCCCCACACCATTACACCACCAGCACCAGCCTGAACCGTTGAGACAAGGCAGGATGATCCATGCTTTCATGTTCTTTACACCAAATTCTGACCCTACATCTGAATGCAGCAGAAATCGAGACTCATCAGACCAGGCAACGTTTTTACAATCTTCTATTGTCCAGTTTTGGTGAGCCGGTGTGAATTGTATCCTCCGTGTCCTGTTCTTATCTGACCGGAGCGGCACCCGGTGTGGTCTTCTGCTGCTGGAGTCCATCTGCTTCAGGGTTCGATGTGTTGTGTGTTCAGAGATGTATTCTGCAGATCTTGGTTGTAACGAGTGGTTATTTGAGTTACTGTTGCCTTTCTATCATCTCTAACCAGTCTGTCCATTCTCCTCTGACCTCTGACATCAACAAGACATGTTCATCCACACAACTGCCGCTCACTGGATATTTTCTCTTTTTCGGACCATTCTCTGTAAACCCTAGAGATGGTTGTATGTGAAAACACATTTGGTTTTTAGAAAAGCTTTGATTAAAGGTTACATATACCTTTAAAACATATTTTAGCAAATATGTATGTTTGACCTTATTTTGAAAAATTATATTTTTTTAAATATTTTTTTGTGGGGGGGGGGGGTGAATGTGAATGTTACATTATATTTGATAATGAATGAATGAATTAATGAATGAAAACGTGCTCACTCTCAGATCATCTCAGATTAGGATGAGTTTGTTTCTTCATCAGATTTGTAGAAATGTGTCTCTGCATCAGTGTCTCAGTAATGGATGCTCTGCAGTGAATGGGTGCCGTCAGAATGAGAGTCTGATAAAAACACCACAGCACTCCAGTCCATCAGTTAACATCTGGAGAAGACAAAAGATGAAACAAATCCAGCATTACGACGTTCTTATCTATAATTCTTATCTATCTGAGTCTATAATCCAAAATAACACTTCCTCTAGTCACTGATTGACTATTTCTTTATGTGTTTCCACACAGTTTCAGGAACCGAATCCACAGTCACCCGAGGCTGTTCTGAGGTCAGTGATGTGATGAAACACCCGCTAGATGGAGCCAGACGCCGCCGGGTCCGAGTGAACTACAGTGAACACCAGAAAGCTGTTACTCAGCAGAGCGTTTGTCATCAGAAACGCCACATCACGATGAGAACTAATCATGCGTGATCTGGCTCATACGTCTTGTGTTTACCTGCTGAGAGCCTGCGCTGACAGCGCGTGATGACGCGACGCGTGCTTTGTGGATTCTCGTGTCACAACCGTGCTTTTTCTACCTTCGACGCGACAGAACACGAGCCGCGCGCGAGAAGCGACGAGACAAAGCGTTTTTCCAGCCGGGAACCCCTGAAGCGGAGGATGTCGCAACGCTCCCAACGCGCGCTTTTAGGTTTTGAATTTAAGCAGCACTAGCGTTAAAGTTAAAAAAGAAAGACTAAATGAAATAAAAAAGATCCTGTAATTTGGCAGTGTTTGTAGAAGATGCATCTTTACGATTTTACAGCCCTTACGAAAATGAACTTAAATCATGGTAAACACTCATTTAAACATGGTTTTGCTACACCAACCATAGTTTTACCATGGTATTTGTAGTAAAACTGTGGTTATAGTTGCCTAATGGTAGGCTAATCAATATGCAAAACACACAAAACTACAACAAAAACATGGTTACGTGTAGTAACCACTTTTTTTTTTTTCGTATTGATTACCATTTTTTTACTACAATAAAACCATGATTTATTTTCATAAGAGAGTAGTCACAGGCACAGCAGGTAAAGTTAAATAAGGAACTGTGGTTAACATGATTTAGGAACAGAGAGAGAGAGAGCGTGACACACATACACACACACACACACACACAGAGAGAGAGAGAGAGCGACACACATACACACACAGAGAGAGAGAGAGAGAGAGACACACACACACACACACAGAGAGAGCGACACACACACACACACACAGAGAGAGAGAGAGAGGCGTGACACACATACAGAGAGAGAGAGAGACACACACACACACACACACACACACAGAGAGAGAGAGAGAGCGACACACACACAGAGAGAAAGGCGACACACACACACACACACACAGAGAGAGAGAGACACACACACACAGAGGCACACACACACACACACATACACACACAAAGAGCGCGACACACACACACACACACACACACACACAGAGAGCGACACACACACACACACACAGAGAGAGAGAGAGACACACACACATACAGAGAGCGACACACACACATACAGAGAGCGACACACACACGCACACAGAGAGAGAGAGACGACACACACACACAGAGAGAGCGACACACACACACCACACTGAACTTTATGTTTTGTTAAATTCTAGAATTCATAGAATATATTTTCTAGTTTATACTTTTCTAGTTTATTTATTCAGCTCTTAAGTTATCATTGTTATTTTTTAAATACATATCTGTTCTAGATTCAACATAAACACTATGCTTTGGAAATACATTGTAACAATTGTTACGCCAATAAAGCACTTGAATTGAATTGAATTGAATTGAATTGAGAGAGAGAGAGAGAGAGAAGGAGGGAGGAGCAGAATTAAATAGTAAGAAAAAGAAAGAGACATACACACAGAGCGACAGAGAGAGAGAGAGGAGGTCCGATCCCATACAAGGCTTGAGCACAGAAGGAAAAAACAGGAGTATTTGCAGGATATTATCACAGGATGTGTAGCAGAGCGAGCGAGACGGAGGAGAGCAGCATGAGTGTGAACAGCAGCGGAGCAGCACACTACTGAGGTGACACACCTGAGACACACCTGCACTTCACTGCAATCACAACACTCTCACGTTTCTCATGCTTTTCTGATTGACTGCAAAAAATCACTCTCTTACTTAATACCTTTGTCTTGTTTCCTAGCATACATATCTGAACATTCTTGAAGCAAGATGCATTTATTGCACAAGTAAAATAACAAGATATTATGTCTTGTTTTCCATTAAAACTAGCATAAATATCTGCCAATGAAGCAATAATAATTATCTTGTTTAGCCTTTGAATTAAGATTATTATTCTTACTCCACTGGCAGATATTTTTGCTTGTTTTAAGCAAAACACTTTATTTCGATCGTCTACTTTAGACATTCTACTAGCAGTAAGTGACTTTGTGATCACATGTCGACTAGCAGTCATTAGAGTATTAGTGACTCTGCTTAATAACTTCTAACACTTTATTTTGACAAGTCCACAACATGCTGAGTATGAGAAACTTTGCAGGTATATGTCAACTTACTCTACTAACCCTAAACCTACCCTAACAGTCTACTCTGAGAGTTAGAAGACATGTCGATGCAAATTAATGAGAGTTATGTAATTACAAAGTTACTAATAGTTAGTAGAATGTCTAAAGTGGACAATCAAAATAAAGTGTAACCAATTTTTTTAGAAAACTTAATATCTGAAATTATTTTAATTGTCAAATAAATGCATCCTAATTCAAGAATGTCTAGATATTTATACTAGAAAAAAAGAGATCATTTTTTGCAGTGTGCGGTTTACGGGTTTCCTTTGATTGGCACACAATGAGTAATGGCTGGAGATCAGACGGTTCATTTCTGCTGAAACATCACCCTCTGATATATATTTAACACATAATGTGGAAATGGAGATTAACCTTTCATATTTCTGCTGTGCACGCCACGTGTGGGCGTTTCTGTTCATGTCAAATATCAAACGCAGGAACCAGCCCTAGACAGGAGTGACACATCGAGAAAGAGTTAAAAACAGAAGCTGTGACGTGAGCACCTGCGGAGTGACATCATGTTCAGGTCATTCATCCTCATTCGCTCGCTCTTCTGTGTCTCTGCAGCATCATGGGAAGCTGTCTCTGGATACTGATGCTCGTGGTGAACCAGGTCTCGCCGTACAGACATCCAGCGGAGCCTTTAGCCTGTCAAGTGGTGAGTTACAGCATCTCCAGGTCTGAGTAGCTTGATCTGCAACTTCTGAATCCAACAGACTGTGTGTTTGTTCAGTGCATAGACAGTCTACCGATGGTTTTGTCCTTTTTTGAGTGTCAAAAGATTGAAAACAGATTCCAAGCCTCGGTTGCTTGAGCTAAATTGTCTTTAAATATAGGAAAGAAGAAAAAAAGTCAATAGAGGCATGCACTCAAATGTGTCTCTTCTAGATTTTCAGATGCTTAAACGGCAAAATAAGTCTTAAAATGTGACCCTGGGCCACAAAAATTGCTCATAAGGGTCAATTTTTAAAGCTTTCCATTGATGTATGGTTTGTTATGATAGGATAATATTTGGCTGAGATACAACTATTAGAAAAGGTAATCTGAGGGTGCAAAAAAAATCTAAATATTGAGAAAATCTTAGTTCTTAACAATGCATATTACTAATTAAAAACTAAGTTTTGATATATTATGATGTACAAAATATCTTCATGGAACATTATCTTTACATAATGTCCTAATGATTTTTGTCATAAAAGAAAAATGCATAATTTTGACTTCACTATTGCTATATACCGTGCTACTTATGACTGTTTTTGTGCTCCAGGGTTACATATATGAACTCAATCATTTCTCATCAAATCATCCGTTGACAACCGCGGAGTCACTCGTGTCGGTTTCCTCAGGGTCTAAAACAAATGTCAGTATCAATTAAATACATTCGCACTAGAGTCGCTCTTAAACTTTACAATGAGAAAAACCTAATTCATATTTGTTAAGTGCTATAACACAACAGTTACTATAATTATTGACGATTATGTGCAATTCTTTGCTTAGAAACCAAGCATTTTCAGTTCCAATCAGATGGAAAATACTCGTTCGTCTTCGTATATTAATTGCTTGAATTGAATGGTCATTAAATGGTCAATCTGTAGGAAATTAAAACCACAACTGAGACCTCTTTTAGCAGTGAACTTAGAGTAAATTGTGACTTTTGCTAAAAAGCGTCTTCTCTAGATTTTCAGATGCTCAGATTTGACCAAGCCTTGAAATATAAACTCAATTGTTTCTCATCAAATTATCCGTGTTGCTCCACATTAATTTGTATAGCTCTATAGTCTCTGTTTCCTCAGGGTCTATGCAATGCTTCAGGATTAATTAAATATAATCACACTTAAACTTTACTTTAGCAAAGACCAAATGGACCCGCATCTAGAGAACCATATTAGGCAGAAAAATCCTCCCAGTGCATCCAATTATGAGCCTTAGACTAAACCATAGAGTCTGATAAGATGAGCAGGTTAGTGAGTTCAGGATGACTGTGTTTAGGGCAGGAAACCTCCTCTGACCGTGTGATTGGACACCGGTGACACACAACTAATGAACGCAGAGGAAGTGTGTGTAAGATGAAATACATCAGCACTCCTCTATGTCTCCATCCTCTCGCCGAACCCTGGCGGAAACCAAGGGTCACCCAGAGACGAGGGAAAATCCTGAAACACCACCCCTGAGCCACAGATATCTAGAGAGCATAAATTAAGTGTAGATGGAGCGCAGATAGAGTAAACCGAGAGCTGCTTTAAGTCATGTCACGCTAAAAGCTGTGGGGTCCATTGTGTTGAAATCTTCCAGGAAACAGCTGTGTGATGTCATGAGTGTACTCCACCAGACAAACGTTTTTGAGCAGTATGATTTTTCATGTTATTTTTAAATAAGTTTCTTCTGCTCACCAAGCCTGCATTTATTTGATCAAAAATACAGCAAAAATTGTGAAACATTTTTACTATTTTAAATAACTGCTTTCTATTTTGAATACAGCTTTCGGTTTTCAACATAATATTAATAATAAAAACATTTTTGAGCAGAATATTGGAATGATTTCTGAAGGATCATGCGAGTGGAGTAATGATGCTAAAAATTTAGCTTTGAAATCACAGGAGTAAACGTTATTTTAAATATATTCAAATACAAACCTGTTATTTTAAATATTTAAAATGCTACTATTTTTGCTGTATTTTGGATCTAATAAATTCAGGCTTGGAGAACAGAAGAGACTTCTTTAAAAGAAAAATCTTACTGATCAAAAACATTTGACTGGTAGCGTACGTCAGAATCACTTGCACTCTTCACAAATTATTTTCTTAGTATTTTTGTCTTGTTTTCTAGTATAAATATCTAAAAATGATTGAATCAAGATGCATTTACATGACAAGTAAAATTATTTACGATATTAAGTCTTGTTTTGCTTAAAACGAGCAAAACTATCTGCCAATGGGGTAAGAACAATGATCTTAGTTCAAAGGCTAAACACGATTAGTTTTCTTGCTCCATTGGCTGATATTTTGGGTTGTTTTAGTAATCTTTTTCACAGAAAACAAGACATATCTTAAGTAGTGGTCGACCGATATTAGGTTTTTGACAGCCGATGTCGTTATCTTGGAAAGCAGGGTGGCCGATGGCCGATAAAAAGCAGATATAATTTAATTTATTTTAATTAATAATTTAATTAATTATTTTAATTAATATATAATTTGAAATCAATTGAAAATGGATTAAAAAAAAATATTTGCAAAATAAACATACTTATACTTTAGATGACAACGTATTTTCACAAATGTACTAATATTTTATAAACATATAATTAAAGAGGAAGTAAACTCTGTAACCAACAGAGCACTCTGTATTCTGGGAAGTTGGTGTGCATTGGGAAGCATATTGTTCAAATAAAGGCAAGGTAATACTCATTTAACATGAAAATGACATGAATATGACAGTGGGCAAATGTATAAAGCGTAGGCTAATTTAAAATCACGAGTTCAATGTTTAAAGCATTAAATTCGCACGGACCGACCGTCACACAGAGCACGTGTAATCATACAGAAAACAGAAAAACTTAGCAGCCGATGTTAGAATAATGCCAAATATCGGCCTTGGCGGTCGATCACTAATCTTAAGTCATTTTACTTGTACAATAATTTAATCTTGATTCAATAATTGTTTTATATTTATACTAGAAAACTATGCAACAATACTAAGATAATAATTTTTAGCATTGTGGTAAATACTGTTGGCTAAAAGCACTCATTCTTGTCGGTTTAAGGTCCACGAGGATGTCGACTGCAGCAGTTTGGACCTCAGAAGCGTCCCGGCACGATTGCCGGCCTCCATGCACCTCCTCGATCTGTCTCGAAACCTCCTGCAGAACCTCACGGACCGGGAGCTTCCAGCGCTCTCCGCCGTCCAGCATCTGAACCTCCACGCCAACAAGATCCAGTTCCTCCAGCCGGGCCTGTTCCAGGACACGAGCCGTTTGGAGGTGCTGGACCTGTCGGGAAACTTGCTGGACCTTCACGCGACGCTGAAAACCCACGTCGGGCTGCTCAAATCCGTGCGGCATCTGGATTTGTCCGGAAACGGTCTGTTTACGGATATGAGCGATTATTTCCTGAGCGACGCTCCGGTCCTCACCAACCTCTCTTTAGACGGGAACAGCATTACAAAAATAAGCAGGCACACATTCAACGGATCGCAGGCTCTAAAAAGCATCGACCTGCACAATAACGTCATCATAGAAATCGAAGAAGGTGCTTTCGAATCCCTCACGGGGCTCTCAGAACTCGATCTGTCGGTGAACTCCATTTCATGCATTACAGACTTCAACCTCGTTCGGCTCAAAACTTTAAACTTGAGCAAAAACAGCTTGACTAATTTCCAGACCATTGACTCAGATCTGGAATTCGAGCTTCTGTATTTGGACCTGAGGGAAAATAAAATCCTCTACTTCCCCGTGCTTCCCCAGAGGAACAAACTCATGTACCTGGACCTGTCCAGAAACCTCTTGAAAAGCGTGAACTGCTCCGGTCCGCTAGAAGAGCTGGAGAACCTAAAGGCCAGCGGATATCTATTCACCGACCACGACAAACCCCTTTGCCTTTGCGTCAATCAGAGGCACCAGGACCTTCCCAGGTTGCTCTACTTGGACTTGAGCTACAACCAGCTCAAAGCCATTCCGTCCTCGTTCTTCAGCAGCATGGTTTCTCTGGAGAGCCTAAACATCAGCAATAACTGTTTAGAGAGCTTCAGTGTGGATTCAGAAGGCCGTCTGAACTCGTTGAAAACCTTGGACATCAGCTACAACAATTTTCAGAACTTGTCCTTTGGTGAAAACACGCTGGCTGCGTTGGAAGTCTTGCACCTTCAGGGAAATGCTCTGAGCACGCTAGACGCCGGGATTTTCTCAAGGCTCCCCAACATACGAAGTCTTCACCTTCAGCAAAACCTGTTTAGCATCTGTCCTTCTCTCAAGGGTCCAATGCACGACTGCATCCGACTGTCCTCTATACCGACCCTGAGCTATCTGTACCTCTCCGAGAACAGTCTTGCTTCGGTTCCACCATGCGCGTTTAGCGGAAGCCCGCTGCTTATTCTGGATCTTTCTCAGAATCCCGACATGGGCTTGGGCCCGTACTCTCTCTCAGGTTTGGAGACGACCCTCGTCCATCTTTCTCTAAGAGGAAACCAGCTCCAAACCCTAGCCGTCGACTTCACCTTCTTCCGTAAACTCAAGTCTTTGGATCTGTCATTGAACCGACTCACGGGCGTCTCTCTGTGGAGTGGAGATTCTTCTGTGGAGTCATTGAACCTGCAGAATAACAGTTTGGTAATGCTTGCACCCGACACGGTTTTTGCTCTGCAGAAATCGCTCCGGACTTTATACGTAGGCTCGAACCCCTTGAGCTGCTGCGGAAACCCATACCTCCTCACGTTGCTTCAGCAGGACAGACTGAACGTGCCGGATATCGCCGCTGTGACCTGCTGGTTCACAAGAGACTCGGAGAGCGTTGAGATCAGCGTGAGCGCTGTGCAATCGGAGCACTGCGAGTCGGTGGACGGGAGAGTGTTGTGGATCAGCGTGATCGTCGTGCTCGCGCTTGGACTGACGCTGGTGTCGGTGGTCGCCTTGAAACTCTGTCACTCCAAAACACACAGATTCAAAAGAGGCTTTAAAGCTTGAGTCAAAAGAAGGAAAAGAAACCAAAGCGTTCTCAGCTGACTGTGGTGCCGCATGCATGACAGCTGGGTTTCAGTATGTGATGCGTGGGTGGATCTGGAACAAGTTCAGTGTCAAATCCTGATCACCATCCTTTGCATTCACATCAGTTGTGTGACATTTGATATTTAAACAGAAATGCATACAATATTTACAGAATAAACTGGTGTGGGCAAAGCAGGACATGCTCTTGCATTTGAAACCAGCTAGATGCAAGAACACGTCCTGAGCGAGACAAACATGTTTTTGTGCTAATCTTTTACAATAACACTACACTTTCTGATGCACGCACTTTATCGATTGTGATTGTGAATGTGGGGGTGAAATGTATATGCGTAATGTGAAAACTGCATCAAGTTGCGAGCAGATGTAAGATTGACTGAAGAAGGTTGTATAGTAAGAAATGGGATTGTAGGAGTGTGTTTTCAATATGTGACCCTGGAGCATAAAACCAGTCATAAGCAGCACAGGTATATTTGTAGCAATAGCCAACAATACATTGTATGGGTCAAAATGATCTATTTTTCTTTTAAAACAAAAATCATCAGGATATTAAATAAATATCATGTTCCATGAAGATATTTTGTAAATGTCCTACCGTATATATATCAAAACTTAATTTTTTATTAGTAATATGCATTGCTAAGAACTTCATTTGGACAACTTTAAAGATGATTTTCTCAATATTTAGATTTTTTTGCACCCTCAGATTTTCAAATAGTTGCATCTCAGCCAAATATTTTCCCATTCTAACGAACCACACATCAATGGACGGCTTATTTATTCAGCTTTGATGATGTTCAATGCTCAACTTATGACTGGTTTTGTGGTCCAGGGTCACATATGTGCATGTTGTGCATTAGCCGAAGGAATTTCATCAGCCGGAGGAAGTGTTTTTACTGGAACACCTGCAGCAGAGCGTTGCTTTCCTGTTGTTGAGCTCAGTTTCCTATCATGATGATTTATGTATCCAGTCTCTCTCAGCGATACTGAGTTGGGCTGGACTGGCGATCAGGCTCTGAACACATAAAACACACCGGCTGTGATGTTTGTTTGGTCAGTCAGGTCTTTTTTTATGTATATTTCCAGCCCGGAGCTGAAATAAGTTTGACCCTGGAGTCTATATCAGGCGCGGATAAAGATAGACAGGAAATCCCTGTTGAGGGAAGCGCACATCATCACTGCAGATATTAATAGATGTTTGTTTCAGAGCTGTTGACGTGATTATGACAGCAGCTTCCTCATGTCCATCTGAGTCACGGCCACGCCCCCTTCTGCTTTCCAGTTACACATGACAAAACCTGCAGAAGTGACACACACACACACACACACACCACACACGCACACACACACACACGCACGCACGCACGCACGCACACACACACACACACACACACACACACACACACACGTCATGTATGAGCAGCCACTACACACCACTACTATATGATATGAAGGAAATATTACCACAATGTTTGTATAATGAACTACTGTATAAATCTATTTATGAAGTATTTTCCTAAATAAAACATCTCTGTCATGTGCTGTCTGTTCACTGTTCCTCCATATTAAGAGTTTAGGCTAACGTCATAATAAAATACATAACTCCTAAATTACACTTTCTTTCCACGGTCCACTATTTACTCATTTCAGTTTATAAATGACAAAACCTGAAATAGTATAGAAATATAACATATATATATATATATATATAAAAAAAAAAAAACAATGACACACACACAGTCACACACACACACAATTAAAATGAGCATTAAAAGCAGTAAAAAAAAATATAACACAAAAATTAACACACACACATAATATACACACAACAAAATAAAGCGTTAGCAGATATAAACCAAATTAATACTCTAAAGACCGCTGGGTCACATGTAGAAACAAAGTTATTCATAACCTGTAATAACTCTGAAGCAGACTAAAGCGTTACAAAACAGTACACACACAACAAAAAAAAAATACACAATAAAACACTTTTCCTCTGACATCACTCTTATGTTTCTGGATAATAGCAGGCAGTGGTCAAATATGCATTTAGTCAAAGTTTTTCTAAATATGCATTTAGTCATAGTTTTTCTAAATATGCATTTAGTCAAAGTTTTTCTAAATATGCATTTAGTCAAAGTTTTTCTAAATATGCATTTAGTCAAAGTTTTTCTAAATATGCATTTAGTCAGTTTTTCTAAATATGCATTTAGTCAAAGTTTTTCTAAATATGCATTTAGTCAGTTTTTCTAAATATGCATTTAGTCATAGTTTTTCTAAATATGCATTTAGTCAAAGTTTTTCTAAATATGCATTTAGTCAAAGTTTTTCTAAATATGCATTTAGTCATAGTTTTTCTAAATATGCATTTAGTCATAGTTTTTCTAAATATGCATTTAGTCATAGTTTTTCTAAATATGCATTTAGTCAGTTTTTCTAAATATGCATTTAGTCAGTTTTTCTAAATATGCATTTAGTCAGTTTTTCTAAATATGCATTTAGTCAGTTTTTCTAAATATGCATTTAGTCAAAGTTTTTCTAAATATGCATTTAGTCAGTTTTTCTAAATATGCATTTAGTCAGTTTTTCTAAATATGCATTTAGTCATAGTTTTTCTAAATATGCATTTAGTCAAAGTTTTTCTAAATATGCATTTAGTCATAGTTTTTCTAAATATGCATTTAGTCAAAGTTTTTCTAAATATGCATTTAGTCAGTTTTTCTAAATATGCATTTAGTCATAGTTTTTCTAAATATGCATTTAGTCAAAGTTTTTCTAAATATGCATTTAGTCAGTTTTTCTAAATATGCATTTAGTCCGTTTTTCTAAATATGCATTTAGTCAGTTTTTCTAAATATGCATTTAGTCAAAGTTTTTCTAAATATGCATTTAGTCAAAGTTTTTCTAAATATGCATTTAGTCATTGTTTCACACTGCAAAATAATATTTTCTTATTTAGTATTTTTGCATTGTTTACAAGCAACAATATCTACCAGTGGGGTAAGAAATATCTTAATTCAAAATCCAAGCAAGATGATTTTTGCTTGGGTCCCACTTTATATTAAGTGGCCTTAACGACTATGAACTTACATTGAAATACAAGTATAATGTACTTATAGTGCTCATATTGTATCTGCTGCTTTGAGGTGGATTCGGGGAGGTTAGGGACAGGTTTGGTGATGTGGGTATGTTTAAGGTTTAAGAGATGGGTCAACAGTGTAATTATAAATGGGATTACAGAAATTAATTATAGATGTAATTGCATTTTAAAATATAAGTACATTGTAAAAACATACATGTACACAATAAGTGCATTGTACACTGTAAAACATAAAAGTTGAGACAACTTAAAATTTTTATGGCAACCAACTTCAGCAGATTTTTGAGTTCTCTCAACTTATTTTTATATAAAATTAAAACAATAGAACAATCTGTTGGCTCAACTGTTTTTTTTTACAGTGTACTAAATTATTAATTGAAATGCAATTACATAGTAGTTAAGTCCACTTAATATAAAGTGGGACATTTGCTTGTTTTAAGGAAATCAACTTATTTTTGTATAAAATTAAAACAACAAGTTGAGAAAACTAAATCATTTTATTGCACAGTGCTTTCCTTAAATGTTAGATGTTGGCTCAAACATAAGAGAATAACTGTTTGCAGAGCAGCATTCACTCAATCCCAGCGGATGCAATCAGTTACTGGAGCCGACATATAAACAGTCCCGCAGTCATAATACATTTACAGACGTATATGAGTTATGAGGTGATTAAACAGCATGGCTGATCAGAGAAATGGATATGGGCTCTCAGTTCTGAGTGTGAGCACAATGCCCATCAGGCCTGTCCAAACAGGAAGTAGCTCCACAGGAAACGGCCAGCACAAACATGGAAGTGTTCTCAAAGACACGCTGCTGTTTGTTTGGCTTATGTAATGCTAATGTAATGCTAATGTAATGAAACCAACACACACACACACACACACACACACACACACACACACACACACATGTTGGTTTTATGGTTTCTGGGACTCTCCATAGGCGTAATGGTTTTATACTGTACAAACTGTATGTGCTATTGCCCTACACCTACCCTACACCTAAACTTAGCCCTCACAGGAGACGGTGCATTTCTACTTTTCCACAAAAAACTCAGTCTGTATGATTTATAAGCGTTTTAAATTATGGGGACACTGAAAATGTCCTCATAAATCACCTTCTCCTTGTAATACCTATGTTATACCCATGTCATTATACAAATTTGTGTCCTCCATAAACACACACACACACACACACACACACACACACACACACACACACATCACACACTCATGTTCTCAAAGACACGCTGCTGTTTGTTTGGCTAATGTAATGCTAATGTAATGAAACCACACACACACACACACACACACACACACACACACACACACTGTTTGTTTGGCTGCGGTTCCCTGCTGTTTTCAGCTCTTAACGCGCTCATATATGTCATCTTTCATATTATATGATCAGTTTATTACACGACCCTGCTGCACACTGCAAAAAATCGATTTTCTTAATTAGTATTGTTGACATGTTTTCTAGTATTAATATATAATATTTTAATATATGAAGATATAAGATATTTCTTTAAAATATAAATATATACAAATGTTGTTAGTTTTTACTTAAAACAAGCAAAAATATATTTCAATGGGGTAAGAAAATAATCTTAATTCAAAGGCTAAACAAAACAATTTTTCTTGGAATATTTCATTGGAATATTTGTGCTTGTTTTAAACAAAAATAACAAAACTTTGATAGTTTTCTTTAGAAAACAAGACTTAGTATCTTAAATAATTTGACTTGTACAGTACATTCATCTTGAATCAATAACTTTTCGATATTTATACTAGAAAACAAGGATATTAAGTAAGATAATCATTTTATGCAGTGCACATGTGCTGAATTAAACCCAAAGCTCGTTTCGGAGTAATTTTGAGCTGCTGATTGCAGAAACACTTTATTACAAAATATGAAGACGTCTTGTATTCTCTCTAAATCAGCAGAAAAACACGAGTCCTGTCTGAATCTGAGACCGTTTTCATCAAATGATGACAGAAGAAAATGCACTTTTACTGCATCCAAACCGCCACAGAAATCACAATTTCATGACTCTGTAAAAATTACTGCTTTGATTAAAAATAAGCAATAATGTGTTGAGTTAAGAGTGTGTTTATGCTTGACTTAAAATGATAACTTTAGTTACTTGGGATATTTATGTTATCTGAACAAATTTCGGAAAATATATTTATAAACTTTGACATTAAATAGTACCTGAACACATTTTCCCCTCTCCTTTGCAAATGAAAGTTAAATGTCATATTGAAATACTTGTCATTAAAGCAGAAACATTTGACATTTGATTCTTCAATCTTATTTTGAGTGCGTAATGGAAACTTGTCAAAGATATTTTTGAGCTCAGCATCATCAAATATTTTAATTTTTTGCAAACTAGCAGAATTTTTCGTAATATCCCTTTCTCTCTGAGCTCATAATTTATTTTTCTCGCCTGACAGGTGTTTTTTGCTTCAAGTCATTGATGTAAACGCCTCTTCATGTGTGGAATGAGTAACAGGGTTTTCTGTCTGCTTCAGTGCGGTTTAAATCTGCTCTTCCTTCAATAAGAGCCTCGTCATCATGACAGATTCATCAAACAATCCCGTTTCAACGCTTCAGGAATAGTAGTATCGATCCCACTTCCTCATGACCTCACTGTAAATGAGGTCATGTGATGCTGATATGCAAATGAGGTCATGTGATGCTGATGTCACAGGCTTGTTTTGACTGCCGTTGATCTGTGAAGATCAAGGAGAAGGTGATTCCTCCTGACCTGACGGCTGGAAACCATCATGAGTTTCCGAGCTCTTTCATTCTAGATCAGGTTCTGTTTGTGTACGAGCTGAAGACTGGCAGTTATGCTTTATAATAGCAGTGGAATTATTTATAGAATTACTGTAAATCCTGTCTTTATGATGTGTACGGTCGTGTTTTCACATGAACGTGTAATTACCATATCATGTGTTTGAAGAGAGGCTTTGTTTTCTGTGGAATCTCTGAGACAATAGCCGCGTTCATCATCATCATCATCATCATAATGATTATCAGGCTGAAGAATGAGGAAAGCTGTCAGAAACTTCCCTCTTGCCTGAAGTCATAATCACCAGTTTGTCCTGTTCAGGAGCTTTGATTTCAGAAAAACAGGAAATTATTAAAGCCTGAAAACATTCAACTAATATCCAGTGGATTTTAAATCAAACGTAGCATTGCGTTTTCTTACTCTGTATTTTTGACTTGTTTTCTCGTATAAATATCTAACCGTTCTTGAATCAAGATGCATTTACTTGAAAGGGTAAAGTAAGTGTTTTGTCAAAAATAAAAACATTTGCTTAAAGGGGTCACACAGAGGTGAGATCAAAACACAGCAGGTTTATTGAATGATAGGCAGAGCGTAATGAGCAAGGCAACGGGTATCACTGGTATTAGCAGATTACTGGGTCTTAACTGAATCGTGAGTCTTTGTCCTTTTCTTTGTTTCCAGGTTGAGCGGAGATGGAGGAGACGAGGAGACGATGGAGCAGAAGAGTACTGAGGTAAGTGTAAGTCAGGTAAGTATAGGCTGTTCAATACCAGACAGTGACTGTGCGGGACGAGTGTGTTCATATGGTGCTCGGGCTGAGTGGTGACAGGTGGCGGTCATTAGTACTCCGGTGATTGGGATCTGGTGAGCGTGGTTGATGGTGACTGTGATGCCCTGACACATATGATGTGATTTCAAGTGCTCCTTTCTCTCTGGAGCGTTACAAGCTGTTTGTGGATAGATAAGATCCCTGAAGTTACAAAGACTAAAGTCTCAAACACAAAGAGATATTCTTTATCAAAGTTAAGAGTCGATCACGCTCCTCTAAAACAGCTCATTCAAACACCCCCCCACATGTCTACGTCACAGTGTGGGAGATTTGCGTAACACCACCCAAATATATACACAATGAAAGAAGGCGGAGCTATTATTCTGGTTGTAGTATTGTTGCTGTCGTGTCCTGGAGACGCTGTGTTTCGTTGTGAAAGAGAAACTACTTTGTTTGGGATCCAAAAGAGGACACAACTAGAAATCAGTGGTTAAGTTATATTCACAACACTGTTCCAGAACAGTTCAACCCAAATATTAGAGAGTGTGCAGCACATTTAACAGAGGACTGTGTCCTGAAGATGGAAGAGTAACGTTAGTCTACAATACTTCTGTGCACAGACTGTTTCTATAAAGTGGAGCAGTTCCAGCTTCGCAAGAACAGTCTGGTGCTTCTGACTCGGGCTGTAAGTACGTCTCTGCTTCTGATGATTCAAACACTAGTTTTGAGCAGTGTAGAGTAGCGCTTGTTTGTCGTTTCTCCTGATCACAAATGCAGACATGGGAATGTTTACTGTAGAAAGACAGTATAAGTCAATATAATCAGTAATTATGTCCCCACTGGATGCAAAAAATGGCTTGTTTATAATGGGTTGTAATGTTTGTGTCTCGTCGCGCCGGGACACGGCATCACAATACGGTAAGGGCCGTAATATTTCCGTCTCGTGCTTGAGGTATTCGGCCAATCACAACGCACCGGATAGCTGAATAGAGAGAATGAGGAAAATACTTCTGGAACAAAGTCTGCTGGAGAAATGCTGTGATACTCTCAATTAGTAAAGTCACATTAACAAATGATTTGAAACCTGTTATTCAAATGTGAGTTTGGGAAGTTTTTGAGACGTTTGTATTTCCCTGTTGAAGTAGAGAGGAGTTGTGCTGTATGTCTGAATTCAGAAAACCGTAGGTGAAAAGTCACCTGGATGAGCGACTGCTTTTACTGTCCCATGAGGCCATTCATACAACAATATTCATGCTATATAGAGCATACTTTTTTAATATGGCTGCCAAGCAAGCTTCAAACCAAATGTAGTTCTCTTGAGCATTTCTCATTGAGTGTTTGAGTCACTCCAGCTTCCATTCTGATCATCAGACTATGAAGACAAAAGACAACCGATCAGTACTGAACAGAACTGTGTGTGTGTGTGTGTGTGTGTGTGTGTGTGTGTGTGTGTGTGTCTGTGTGTGTGTGTGTGTGTGTGTGTGTGTGTGTGTGTGTGTGTGTGTCTGTGTGTGTGTGTGTGTGTGTGTGTCTGTGTGTGTGTGTGTGTCTGTGTGTCTGTGTGTCTGTTGTGTGTGTGTGTGTCTGTGTGTGTGTGTGTGTGTCTGTGTCTGTGTGTCTGTGTGTGTGTGTGTGTGTGTGTGTGTGTGTGTGTCTGTGTGTCTGTCTGTGTGTGTGTGTGTGTGTGTGTGTGTGTGTGTGTGTGTCATGTGTCTGTGTGTGTGTGTGTGTGTGTGTGTGTTGTGTGTGTGTGTGTGTGTGTGTGTGTGTGTTGTGTGTGTGTGTGTGTGTCTATGTGTGTGTGTGTGTGTGTGTGTGTGTCTGTGTCTGTGTGCGGCGTGGTGTGTGTCTGTTTGTGTGTGTGTGTGTGTGTGTGTGTGTGTGTGTGTGTGCGCGTGTTTTGTGACAAATGAGGACACAAATGTGTATAATGGCATGGGTATGACAGGTATTACAAGGAGAAGGTGACTTATGAGGACATTACCCCATGTCCCCGTATTTCAAAAGGCTTATAAATTATACAGAATTAGTTTTTTAGAAAGTAAAAATAGAGAAAGTTTCCTGTAAGGGTGTGTTTAGGTGTAGGGTTGGTGTAGGGGGATAGAAAATACTGTTTGTACAGTATAAATACCATTACGCCTATGGAGAGTCCCTACAATTCACAAAAACAACATGAACCAAAAAAGAAACTCTGCAAGCTATATGAATTATGACCGGGGGGGCGGGGGGCTTGAGTGTGTGTGTGTCTGTGTCTGTGTCTGTGTGTGTGTGTGTGTGTGTGTGTGTGTGTGTGTGTGTGTGTGTCTGTGTGTCTGTGTGTGTCTGTGTGTGTGTCTGTGTGTGTGTGTGTGTGTGTGTGTGTGTGTGTCTGTGTCTGTGTCTGTGTCTGTGTGTGTGTGTGTCTGTGTCTGTGTCTGTGTCTGTGTCTGTGTCTGTGTGTGTCTGTGTCTGTGTCTGTGTGTGTGTGTGTGTTGTGCACTATAACCTGATCCTAACACATCAAGAACTAATGCTCTTCCTCTATTCCTGTCTTGTTTTCCAGTACAAATATCTAAACATCCTTAAATAAAGACTCATTTACTGGAGAAACAAAATGACAGAAGGTATTAAGTAGCTCTCTGCAAAATGAAATGTATCAACATTAAGTAGGCTTATGCTTAAAAAACTACCTCTGGTGTCAGAAAAATAAACTTGACTCAAATGAAAACAGGGTTATTTTTCTGACCACATTGGCAGATTGTCAAATTTTTTAGGAAATATTTTTTTAGGAAATATCCTCTGTCATTTTGGTTTTCCAGTAAATGTATCTTGATGCAAAAACATTTAGATATTTGCATGGGAAAACAAGACAAAAATCCAGACAAACATAATTTCTTACAATAAAAATTAAAAACATAAAAACGGAGAACATCCTGAAAAGGAGGTTTTGGGAGGTTTAACTCACTTTTGAGTATTTGACTCAGTATGGTACAAGCACACAGAACATGATGACATCAGCATTACTAACAGCATTTCTTCTGCGCTGAACTGAAATCAAAGGAATTCTGAGTGAAATGAGAAGCAGATGGAAACAGACTGGAGCGCAGACAGACCAAACAAATCAGACACAGCCCATCTCTAAGGACCTAAACAAATCATTCCACTCGTGTTTGTTTGTGTGCTGGACTGACTTTACACCGCCCACCCGCCGGACCGTCCTGATCTCTGTCTGGATCTCTCTCATACACACACACACACACACACACACACACACACACACACACACTCACACACACACACACACACACACACACACGCAGACAGACACACAGACACACGCACACACACACATGACTCACACACACACACACACACACACACACACACACACACACACACACACACACACACACACACACACAAGCCCCCGCCCCGGTCATAATTCATATAGCTTGCAGAGTTTCTTTTTGGTTCATGTTGTTTTGTGAATTGTAGGGACTCTCCATAGGCGTAATGGTATTTATACTGTACAAACCGTATTTTCTATCACCCTACAACAACTCCACAACTAAACACACCCCTACAGGAAACTTTCTCTATTTTTACTTTCTAAAAAAACTCATTCTGTATGATTTTGAAATATGGGGACATGGGGCAATGTCCTCATAAGTCACCTTCTCCTTATAATACCTGTCATACCCATGCCATTATACACATTTGAGTCCTCATTTGTCACAAAAACACGCGCACGCACACACTCAAGCCCCCCCCCCGGTTATAATTCATATAGCTTGCAGAGTTTCTTTTTTCCTTTTTTTTAAATAGTGTGTTTAACAGATAATAACTACACAATTATGATTTTATGAATGAATGAATGATGCATTTATATAGCACTTTTGTGTATTGTTGTACACCCAAAGCGCTTTACAATCATGTGGGGGTCTCTCCTCAACCACCACCAGTGTGCAGCATCCACTTGGATGATGCACGGCCACACAGGACAACGACGCCAGTGCGCTTACCACACACCAGCTACAGGTGGAGAGAGAGAGTCAGAGCCAATCAATGTGCACTCACCACACAGCTACAGGTGGAGGAGAGAGAGTCATAGAGCCAATCAAGTGTATGCGCTCACCGCACCAGCTACAGGTGGAGAGAGAGAGAGAGTCATAGAGCCAATCAAGTGTGTATGCGCTCACCACACACCAGCTACAGGTGGAGGAGAGAGAGTCATAGAGCCAATCAAGTGTGCGCTCACCACACACCAGCTACAGGTGGAGGAGAGAGAGTCATAGAGCCAATCAAGTATGCTCTCACCACACACCAGCTACAGGTGGAGAGGAGAGAGAGTCATAGAGCCAATCAAGTGTATGCGCTCACCACACCAGCTACAGGTGGAGAGAGAGAGTCATAGAGCCAATCAGTGTATGCGCTCACCACACACCAGCTACAGGTGGAGAGAGAGAGAGTCATAGAGACAATCAAGTGTATGCTCTCACCACACACCAGCTACAGGTGGAGAGGAGAGAGTCATAGAGCCAATCAAGTGTATGCTCTCACCACACACCAGCTACAGGTGGAGAGGAGAGAGTCATAGAGCCAATCAAGTATGCGCTCACCACACACCAGCTACAGGTGGAGAGGAGAGAGAGTCATAGAGCCAATCAAGTGTATGCTCTCACCACACACCAGCTACAGGTGGAGAGGAGAGAGAGTCATAGAGCCAATCAAGTGTATGTCGCTCACCACACACCAGCTACAGGTGGAGAGGAGAGAGAGTCATAGAGACAATCATGTATGCTCTCACCACACACCAGCTACAGGTGGAGAGGAGAGACATAGAGCCAATCAAGTGTATGCTCTCACCACACACCAGCTACAGGTGGAGAGGAGAGAGAGTCATAGAGCCAATCAGTGTATGCTCACCACACACCAGCTACAGGTGGAGAGGAGAGAGAGTCATAGAGCCAATCATGTATGCTCTCACCACACACCAGCTACAGGTGGAGAGGAGAGAGAGTCATAGAGCCAATCAAGTGTGCGCTCACCACACACCAGCTACAGGTGGAGAGGAGAGAGAGTCATAGAGCCTATCAAGTGGATGAACCAACAACATCAGCATCAGAGCGCTGGGTGTCTTAAAGGGATAGTTCACCTAAAGAATGTTAATTCTGTCATCGTTTACGCACCCTCAAGTATTTCCAAACCTGTATGAATGTGTTTGTTCTGCTGAACACAAAGGAAGATATTCTGAGGATTGAGGGAAACAGAGCAGTTCTGGGGCACCATTGACTTCATAGTATTTTATTTCATACTCTAGAAATCAATGGTGTCCCAAAACAGCCTGATTACACACTTTCTTCAGAATATCTTCCTTTGTGTTCAGCAGAACAAACACATTCATACAGGTTTGGAAATACTTGAGGGTGAGTAAATGATTTTTTTGGGTGAACTGTCCCTTTAATCACACATCACATTATTTTAATATGAACTGAATTGGACCCAGGATGATTCTGAGAGAATACTCTGCTGTTGCTGTGGTAAAGAAACTCGTGCGCTTCTGATTGACAGATAAACTGCACGCTCTTATACCAGTGTTGTTTTTAATTTGGTGGATATTTCAGCTAATAATTTGATTTGTACATTCAGCTGAACAACATTCATTTAAAGTTCAAATCCTGCTGTACAGAGTGCCACTTACATAGTTTACAAAAAAAATAAAAATTCACATTATATTGATGTTCATGACTTTACCCTAGGCTGAAAGATTGTGTATCTTTCCACAAAATGTGTCTTTCTGTCCATATGCTTTATATAGGTAGCTAATAATTGGCATAGATCGCGCTTTCTCTTTCCGTTTGCTGTTTTGTTTAAACTCATCGATGCAACTTTGTTCGTTCCTGAAGCGGGCTTTTATATGAACTGTTTTGGACTGCTGTCTTGAATCGGGTGCAGTACCTGTGAGCGCTGAGCTTGTGTGACTACATGCCGCACATGTATTAAATGTCCTTCCCGCAGTTTTCTAACGTATTTACTTTAACTTGTTAGGTAATATCAATGATATCGATGTTGCTCTGAAATGACGGAAAACATATACATATATTTCATTATTTGATCAAAATACTGCTAGGGACAGTTTGGTAGTGGCTAGGGTCACGTCCCTAGCGCAGTGTTTTGAAGTCTGAATGTAGATTCTGCTACTTTATCACGTCAAAGGAAACACAGTAAGCAGATGAGCGGATATCTGAGCCAGATGATTAAAGCAGAATCAAAAGAGCGAGAGTTCAGCGAGTCTTTCATAGTCGCCCAGAGGCCAAGAAACACGCTTCACATACAAGCGCATCAGAGACGCTCCTCGCGGCAGCTTTTTCCAGGATTTCACTCCTTTGTGTTTCTGCTTCTCCCTGCAGCCCTGAAACTGGAATTCTGTAAACATGACAAAGAGCTGCGCTCGGCTTACACCCATCTGCTTATATAAGCTCGACCCGCGGCCGCCACCGCTCTCACACAGGCTTGTTGTTGCTGTTTGTGTTTGTTTTCAGTCGTCAAGTGTTTCTGAGAAGCTGAGATTCGAGGGAATGGATCGGATTCAGTCTGATATAGTCCTGCGCAAACATATATCAGGCAAGAGCGGTTTGTATGTTGATGAGCTTGTTTGAGCCGTTGGTTCGTATGGTTTTGATGAAACCTCGGGTGTGTTTCAGAAAGTACCTCGGTTTTTACTGTCATTTGGAGCTCAATTTCATACAGGGACATCCGGGTTTTCAGTCTTTCCCGTTCCCTGATCCCTGGAGAGAGAAAACGGAGCAGGAGGGAAATCAATCACATCCACATTACTCTGAATTACACACACACAGACACACACACACACACACACACACACACACACACACACACACACACACACACACACACACACACACACACACACACACACACACAGACACACACACACACACACACACACACACACACACACACACACAGACACTCACACTCACACTGACACACACACACACTGACACACACACACAGACACAGACACAGACACAGACACAGACACAGACACACACCCACACACAGACACAGACACTCTCTCACACACACACACACACACACACACACACACACACACAGACACAGACACAGACACACACACACACACACACACAGACACAGACACTCACACACACACACACACACACACACACACACACACACACACACACACACACACACCTACATAAGCAGAGTTGTCCTTAATAGGGGTCTAGAAAACACCTAATATTCAGTAATATTACTGATTTGATGGCAGATAAGCACAAAATCTGAAATGAATTGATCTGAAAAATGACACTATTGTGTTCTGTGGAGCTGCTTTATAGCAGAAACTGAGTTTGTTTCATAACTGATGAATTTTGCAGCATTAACACTATTATTTTTTTGTTTATCGTAGTGAAGGTGTTTTAAAATAATCAATGGAAGCTTATTTCCACCGCTGAATAAAAACAAGCAATTCTGAATTTATATCTCGTTTTTTTATTTCTCAAATTTTGTATTTATATCTCTTAACTCTGAGATTATATCTCATAATTCTGAGTTTATATCTGGCAATTTTGTCCTTTTTCTTACAATTCTGAGTTTAGATCTCATAATTTGGAGTTTATATCTCATAATTCCGAATGTATATTTCATAATTCTGTTTATATCATAATTCTGAGTTTATATCTCAAAGGTCAGAGTTCATGTCTCAGTTCTGAGTTTATATCTTGCAATTGACTTTTTCTCTGAACTGTGGTGAAACAAAACAAGTTTCCATTACATTATGCATTGTATAATGTGTTATATTAATAAAAGTGACTTTACTTGAATTGTCTGAATATCAGTTCCTGCCACACTGCTTTTCCTCTCAAAATAACTCTTATAATGTAAGTTTGTGCACGCTGGCTGCTTTATCACCTCGGGTCAGAAATAATTCAGTGTCATTATTCATCATAATAAACGGAACCATCAGTTTCCGTTCATATTTATCTTCAGACGTTAAACTTTTCGCTCTGAATCGCCCGTGACGTTTCTTTCCACTGCGTCTGGCCTTCATCACTACTCATAATTCTCCAGAAGAGTCTGATTGAGAGGGACTTTAAAGAGCTCGATTCTCAGTATCAGTCAACGCTTCTTTCATAAGCCATTGAGTTTTTCAAAAACCACGACGGGGCAAATTCACATGAATCTGAACACGAGGTTCCTCACAAACGGCCCCTGGAGCTCCAGCACAACTGGTGTCAATTAGCAGACTTTCAGTGACTCTCCTCACATGACAGACGAGCCTCCAGCAGCTCCAGACGACACACACTGTTTGGACAGGTGGTCTTCACTAACTAACCTTCACTAACCCACCGACCGCTGCTGACTTTCAGGGCATTTCATCGGCGCTGACGAGTGAAAGCAGAGTGTGTTTACTGTAACTAACTCAGATTCCCTACACAACAAAAGCTAGTTTCAACAGAGACGTTTCTCATGACCTCCTCCAGTCCCCGGTGAGTTCATGACGTTCCTGAGACGCTCCTCTAGAGACACACAGATAGAGACACACACACATGTATGGGGTTTAATTACACATGTGGGAATCACTGATAGCGGCTCCTTCTTACGTTCCCATATAAGGCTGAGAGTTCATCAGAGTCATGAGAGGATCTGCTCGTCTTCTACACGTCTCATATCTTTGAGAACATACAGTGCTGATGCGTTTCCAGCACAGATGAACCCAGATGATCCATGATACACACACACACACACACACACACACACACAGGACACACACACACACACACACACACAGAAAGACACACACACACACACACACACACACACACACACACACACAAAGACAAACACACACACACACACACACACACACACACACACACACACACACACACACACAGAGACACACACACACACACACACACACACACACACACACACACACACACACACACACGATAGTTTGACTTTTGCATTTCTCAGTTGAATTTCAATGAAGTCAAAGTGCATTCAGACACACAGTAATATATGCAAATGTTATGATTTAAAAATGTTTTTTAAAGGCTCTTCTGTTGACCAAGGCTGCATTTATTTGATCAAAAATACAGTAAAAATTGTGAAGTATAATTACAGTTTAAAATGTGAATATCTGTTAAAATGTGATGAAAAAGCTGTATTTTCAGCATCATTACTTCAGTCTTCAGTGTCACATGATCTTCAGAAATCATTCTAATATACTGATTTGCTGCTCATTTATCATTGTTATTAAATTATTAATAATGTATATTATTATTAATGTTAATTACATTAGCTAGCATGCACTAACAATGACATACTTTATTAATTTCAAACGTTACTAATACATTATTGTTTCATTAATGCACTGTGAACTAATATTTTGATGAACTAACAGCATTACAAAATTGAATACTGGAAAAATACAGTGCTCATTGCATCAACTAATGTTAAGAAACGAGAGCTTGTTGTAAAGTGTTACCAGCTCCCCGTGTTTTCGGCGCACGCTAACGGGAAGCTCCTGCAGTCAGTAAATTGTAAGCAGACGTGGGGATTCATGAGCTGGACTTGAGTCACGCTGAACGGCTCTGTGTGAGTAAGACAGGAGTTAGACTCACTTTCTGGAGGTCAGAAGGGTCACACATGAACCACTTTCCTCTTTCTGAGCAACAGTGCTATTCTGACAGAGCTGTGATGAAGCGACTCAGTCTCATCTCATCTACGGCGAGACGCGTCTCTGGAGTTATCACAGTGTTAAACAGTTCATCAACAGATTGAAGAAATATGAATGCAGTGACCGTTCTCAGCTCACCGCTGTGATGCTGGAGCGCTGTAGGGTTACCAGGGTGTTGACAAGTGGTTGCTAGGGTGTTTCTGTGATTTTCAGTGTTGCTATGTGGTTGACAGGGTGTTTTTATGGTTACCAGGGTGTTGCCAGCATGTTGTTAAGGTTACCATGGTGTTGTTATGGTTGGCATGGTGTTACCATGGTTGCCAGGGTGTTGCTATGTGTTTGCTAGGGTGTTACTTTGGTTTCCAGGGTGTTGCTATTGCTGCCAGGGTGTTGTTATGTGTTTGCCAGGGTGTGACTATGGTTTCCAGGGTGTTGCTGTGTGTTTGCCAGGGTGTTGCCATGGCTGCCAGGATGTTGTTATGGTTGCCAGGGTGTTACTATGGTTTCCAGGGTGTTGCCATGGCTGCCAGTATGTTGTTATGGTTCGCATGACGTTGCTATGTTTTTGCCAGGGTGTGACTATGGTTTCCAGGGTGTTGCTGTGTGTTTGCCAGGGTATTGCCATGGTTTCCAGGGTGTTGCCATGGTTTCCAGGGTGTTGTTATTGTTGCCAGAGTGTTGTTATTGTTGCCAGAGTGTTGCTATGTGTTTGCAAGGGTGTGACTATGGTCTCCAGGGTGTTGCTGTGTATTTGCCAGGGTGTTGCCATGGTTGCCAGGATGTTGTTATTGTTGCCAGAGTGTTGCTATGTGTTTGCCAGGGTGTTGCTATGGTTTCCAGGGTGTTGCCTTGGCTGCCAGGATGGTTATGGTCTCAGATGACGTTGCTATGTTTTCACACAAACAAACAAATCCAGGGTGTTGCTGTGTGTTTGCCACGGTATTGCCATGGTTTCCATGTTATATTGTGCCAGAAGTGTTGCTATGTGTCCCAGGGTGTTACAAATGGTTTCCGGGTGTTGCTGTGTGTAAATCCATGGTTTCCAGGGTGTTGTTATTGTTGCCAGAGTGTTGCTATGTGTTTGCCAGGGTGTTGCTATGGTTTCCAGGGTGTTGCTGTGTGTTTGCCAGGGTATTGCCATGGTTTCCAGGGTGTTGTTATTGTTGCCAGAGTGTTGTTATTGTTGCCAGAGTGTTGCTATGTGTTTGCAAGGGTGTTGCCTTGGCTGCCAGGATGTTGTTATGGTTCGCATGATGTTGCTATGTGTTTGCCAGGATGTTGTTATTGTTGCCAGAATGTTGCCATGGTTTCCAGAGTGTTGTTATGTTTGCCAGGGTGTTGCTATGTGGTTGCCAGGATGTTGTTATTGTTGCCAGAGTGTTGCTATGTGGTTGGTAAGTGCTTGTGATGGCCCTCATTTTGGATGAAAGTGTCTGCTGAATGAATGTGAATGTGAATAAACTCATTCTGGGTGGATGTGTGGAGATTATGAGTCTGATGCAAGGAATCACTTACACGACTAGTTCTATGACTAATTAAAGCATTTTTTGGATCTTTGCTGGCTGACGTCAAGACGAAGGCACTTTATGTTTTGGCAGCGAACGTTTTTGTTCTTCTGAAGTGTCTGTAATGAGAAACGACAGAAACACAAACCTTCTGATCTACAAACCATAAAACAACATCTGGAGAAAGACCTTCAGATGGTTTCAATGTTCTTCACACAAACAAACAAATCATAAAGCCGCTCGACACACGGACCATTAAACACATTATATATCTATAAAACAAAGAACCGCATTCCTCTCCACAATTACAAACATCACGAGCCCCGATGATCCTATAAATCCACAAACACATTCAAAACAACACCAGAAACCACTCTCATCACAGCCGCTGTGTTAGAGAGGAATCTCACCTTTGATCTCTGATGAATAATAACATGTGTGTGTGTGTGTGTGTGATCTCAAGGTTACACACACATTCTTGCATTCTCTCCATAGGCGTAATGCTTTTTACACTGTAACAACTGTATTTTCTCTCCCTAAACGTACCCCTCACACAAAACTACTGGCTATTCTACTCTATTTTTAGATTCTCAAACTGTGATTTATAAGATTGTTTCCTCATGGGGACCAAAAAATGTCCCTACAAGGTCAAAATGTACTGCTATTACTATGCTTGTTGGGACATTCATTTGTCATAACATAGTGAATACCAGCACACACAGACACACACACAAACACACACAGACACACACACACACAAACACACAGACACACACAGACACACACACACACACAGACACAGACACACACACACACACACACACAAACACACACAGACACACACACACACACACACACACACACACACACACACACACACACACACACACACTCCAGCAGTGTATTTCTGACGTGAATCACAAGATTCCAGACAGAATGGTTGCAGTTGTTTGGCTGCAGACGAGACGAAGAATCTGCTCTTATAAACACTGAACGCTCCGTTTAGTCTCAACGGTTAAAACACACACACACACACACTATCAGTGTTGAACCAGACTCAGACTGCTGGGTTTATAAGATTCCTCTGGGATTTGAGTAAATGTTATTTCATTAAACACTGAGACATCATCATTGACCCCTAAAAACAGACCTCAAAATGATTGAAATGTAATGATATTACTTAATTAAAACTTCTTATTTTTATTTTATTTTATGTATTTATTTTTCCAGGAAGGTTCCATTAATATAAAAGGAAATCTCATCTTTCAGGGAGCCCTGGCCAAACTGACCATACAAAAGACTAAATCAACACACAAGACAAAATGATCTACGGCCAAAGCAAAACTAATGAATCAACAAATGAATTAAAACAGCAACAAGCTTCCTTCATTATGCACTGTATAAAGTGTTCAAAGAGAGAATAACTGAAGAGGTGCAACACTAAACGGATTGTTTTTATATACACATATAACCACAGAAGCATCAGAGGAAGACGTCAGCTTCAGTTCAAGTCGTGAAGCTTGAGAAAGCCTTCCGTGCACACTAGTTCCTCAAGGGCACTTACTGGTACTTTTGAAGGGCTTCACCTTAGTGTTTCTGCGGAACGAGCCGCTCGCTCATATCTGACATTCACAGACTGTCTGAAACATCCCACATCTCTCTCTCTCTCTCACATGCACACACACACACACACACACAGAAAGACACACAGACACAGACACACAGACAGACAGACACAGACACAGACACACACACACACACACACACACACACACACAGAAAGACACACAGACACACACACACACACACACACACACACACAGACAGACAGAGAAAGACACAGACACACACACACACACACACACACACACACACACACACACACACACACACACACAAGATCCACACTTCCTGTCTTCAGATGAAGCAAATGAGTCACTCATCTATATTCACTTCATCTCCAAACAATAACATCAGCTTCTAACGCTTTCTGACTATATTTGTCCAGATGATCAAATGTCATCTGATTTGTTGATCTCATGACGAATGTGGGAAACTGAACAGCTGGGGATTTCATTGAGGATATAAATAAATTCATTTAATATTTAAATGCAGATTATTACACTCACAATCAGAAATCAGCATGTACAGTTATTAAATATGAATTTTAGCATTCACAACTCACCACTGTGATGCTGGAGAGAGCAGACAAACGAGGTGTGCAAAAATGAATTATTATATTGAAGGAAGCTGATTACAATTAATGTGACTTCTATTGTTATTTTCCCAAGTAACAAGTGTTAAAACACTGCCCCCAGAAAAGTACTCAGTGTAATTACATATTTAAATACTAAGTAATATTAATCAACTACACACTTGTTATATAAGCAGGGTTAGGATTAGGGTTACTTGCATGTATTTATGCATCATTTATTGTTATTATAATAGTAAGCACATGTAACATGGACACCTTAAAACAAAGTGATACCAAAAAATATATATATTAAAAAAAACATCTGTCTCATTGTCTTGCTTTCCGGTATAAATATCTAACTTTTTACAATCATTTACTGGAGATGCAAAATGACAGAAGACGTCTTTAATTCTGAGAAACTCGTCAAAGTTAATATAAAAATATCCTTAGCTTTCACTTTGAATTAAGCTGACTCCATTAGCAGATATTTGTTCTTGTTTTGATCATAAACACGCTTCATTTTTTGATATTTCTCATAATTAATGCATTAAATACTTGTTTGTTACTGAAAATGTTTGAAAACTCTTTCTACACGCATGTTCTAGACACCCTGTATTTCACAAACCAGCCTCGTTCCTCCAGAAGGAGCAGAAATACGAGCGTCCAGAGCAAACACGCGGACTGGACTCTGCTCGTAAACCCAGGACGGGTGCCGAAGGGCCTCTGATTGGAGCCACACGGGGCCGAGTCCAGCTCAGACTCGTCTCCTTCTACTTTCTATACGTGACCCTGGAGCACAAAAGCAGTCATAAGCAGCACAAGTATATTTGTCAATTATACATTTTTCTTTTATGCCAAAAATCATAAGGATATTAAGTAAAGATTATGTTCTATGACAATATTTTGTAAATGTCCTATCATAAATATATTAAAACTTAATTTCTGATTAGTAATATGCATGGCTAAGAACTTCATTTGAACAACTTTAAAGATGATTTTCTCAATATTTAGATTTTTTTGCACCCTCAGATTCCAGATTTTCTCATATTGTCCGATCATAACAACCCATACATCAATGGAAAGATGATTAATTCAGATGATGTGTAAATCTCACTTTCAGAAAACTGACCCTTATGACTGGTCTTGTGCTCCGGGGTCATGTGTGATCTGGGACGTCCCGAGGACCTTTACAACTTCTTCAAACTCGGCCGTTGCCCTTCAGCTCGTCTGAGGCGGGGCTATAATTAACAGATGAAGGTCATCTTCAGTCGCAGGGGTTTTCCAGCATCTGACAGCAGTCCAGCTGAAACTGAAAGCCCGGCGTCCGGTGGATCCCGACGACTATTTGCATTAAACACATTAATACAGCGCTTTAAATGCAAAACACACACAGATGACTTCATCCGGGGAACTTATTCTGAGCTCATATGATATCATGATGAAACACAGCCAGTGCTATTATCATACGCTTATGCTGTCTTTAGAAAATACGTTAATATGTTTGATTTTTATAGTTTCAGTAATTCTGCTTCTGTGTTTTTCATTAGCCTTTTTTAAACGGTCTATATTTTTTTATTTAGAATTGTATTTATTATGATTTAACCATTTTATTATGTTAAGTTAAACAAATAAAAAAATCTGATTTATTTAATTTAATTTCCGTTAATTAGTTTATTAAATAAAAATAAGTTATTTTAACTATAATAGTTTACTATTTTAACTAGTTTACTGCAGTAACCCTGCTAACAGCAAACAAAAACACAGTAAGACTGATTCAATGTCATTATATACGGAATATAAAGAAGATTAATCACTTTAACTTCAAATTAGCATGCATTAATAACTACCATTTCCAGTTTAGTTACTATTTCACTCATTTGTTTTGTTCATTTGATTGTTTTTTTTTTTAAGTCTACAGGTTTTATTTATAAATAAAACATTTAAGCAAAAATTATTATAATGCCAGTAAACTAATAATAACCCTGCTCACTGCAAACATAAAACACGAGCAACTGAATTTCATTATTATTCTCCAGAATACACGGGTAGCGTAATCACTTCAGTTTGAAACGCACGCACAGGTATTTCATTGTTCTCGGAGTAATTATTATCAGCTGTAGAGTTATGGTTATGGTTTTGTGAACGCATCACGCGGATGAGAGAATCAAAGCCTCGCTCCGCCCGACCGAACAAACGCATTACACATGCCAATTACTTCTGGGAAAACAAATTAGTTTAATGAGCAGTTTCATAAACGAGGCTCTTCTGAGGAAATGAAAGGACGTGAGGAGAAGAGAAATCACCAAGAGTTCGGCTGCAGAAATTACACTGAAAACACATTCTGTGTCAAAAACTGTACATTTATCTGTTTAACTTTGAATAAACTGCTGTTCAACTCAACACCATTCAGAAAAATGAAAACAGAAACAAAATTTGATTTGGTAAAAAAAATAAAAGGGTTTTTTCAAAGGGTCCTAAAATTGATTTTTTTTGTTGATGTTAAATTAGTTTGAGCCTGTCATGCTTTAAATTAATTAGACATGCTTTTTGTTTATTTAAATTTAATTAGACCATTATAATGAAATCCAGAAAAGTTAAAACCAAAAACTAGAGTTTGAGTAAAAATAAAATGTATTTCATATTGACCTAAAAATTTTGTTAAACTTTTAATTAATGTTAAATTGTGTACGTTTCATGATTTCAATTAATTAAGACATGCTTTCTGATTAATTAGTGCTGTCTATATATATATATATATATATATATATATATATATAAATACACACACATGCATGCATATATTTAAGAAAAATGTGCTATATTTATATATTAAATATATTTATATAATACAAAATATAATAATATAAAAAATGTATATATCTAAATATTTTCAAAATATATTCTGTATGTGTGTGTTTTTATATATATACGTAATAAATAAACACAGCACACACACATATAGTTTGTAAACAAAAACTTGTTTTGGATGCAATTAATTGTTTGACAGCACTATACTTAATCTTTTAATTAATTATTAATCCTTTAAAATATCCAGAAAATGCCAACTGAAAACAGAATTTGAGGGATATTTTTTTTTTTTAAATAATAATAATTTTTAAAATAAGCTTTAGTAAAATTAAAATTTTTAGGAACAAAAGCGACTTGAATGTAAGTGATATGGCTCTGACTCTCTGAATAAAGACACGTCTGTGTTCTGTAGAGCTGCTCTACAGCCCAGATTAATGTGCTTTCCTTCAGAAAGTGAAACCACACGACGAGATGAGCTCGATCCGTCCCAGAGGAGCTCGATCCGTAAGGACAGGAGGAAAGTCCCAGCGTCCCCTGGTGTCTCTGCCCACTTCAGAGGAGCGGAATCCACCCAGAAACACACACACACACACACACACACATCAAAACCCCCCGGCCCACACTCACACCTACGTATGTTTCCATCACAATGAGGAGTTGCAGGGAAACTCGGCCCTTATAATGACACTGGTACTTTCCACACACACACACACACACACACACACACACACACACCTGTTGCCACGCCTGTCTTCAGCCCCGCCCTCCCCCCCTCACCTGTGCAAACACGCACACAATCACAGCACACAACAGAGCTTTGTAATAAAGTTTATGAGTTAAAATGCTGAGCGTTACATCCATCCAGCACAAACAAGACACGAGCGCGGGCACAAACGCTATTTACACCAATCAGAGAGCAGAACACAAGCGGAGGCGGAGTCACGAAATGTCCTGATGAAGCAGCGCTCATCATCATCATCATCATCTGGAAGGTTCCAGTCCATCAGCTCTAATTAAAACTATACATTAAAGAGACAGTGCACCTAAAATGACCACTCAGTCAGCAATCAATCACCATGAGGTTGTTCCAAACCTGTATGAATATTTTGAAGAATGTTTTTAAACATTTCTGGCAGCCATTGACTATGAAAGTCAATGGCTACCGTCAACAGTTTGCTTACACATTCTTCATAATGTATGTATATTTTTGAACACAAATTACATTTTAGGCCCTATGAAATATCTTCTGTTGTCTTCAACAATTTATATATCTATTAAGAATGTTGATAACTAAATATTTGCTGGTACCCATTGACTTCCATAGTATTGTTCCATAATATGGAAGTCAATGGCTACCAAAGGCTGTTTGTTTTTCAACATTCTTCAACAGAAGAAAGAAACTCGTGCAGGTTTGATCAACTTGAAGGAGTAAAACAGAATGATGATTTTTTGGTGACGGTCCTTTTAAGTAGAAATCAACTCAAACTTTCCTATCGTTCCGTCAGGAATCGGATTCTTCATAAAGTAAGGTTTCGCTCTACAGCATGATTCTCTATACAGCCGTGATGAAGCACAAACAGAAGCTCTTTCTCCTCTGAACTAATCAAATCCGCACGCTTCACTGCGATTGGTCGGCCACGGGGCTGGTCGCCGCCCCCTCGTCGTTGCTGCTGTCCACTTCCTGTTCCATGGCGGCCTCCTCGTCCAGACGCTGGCTGGTGTAGTCGGTGATCTCCAGAAAGCCGCTGGGCTCCACCACCACGTTTGATTGGCTGGAGTCGGGCATGATGGAGTACTGCGGGATCACCTGACCACAGACACACATCACATGACCTTAGCAACATCAAAACAGGCACAAAATGATATTTAGATATTATGATATACACCTTTGATATTATTTTCCTCTAAACCACTAGATGGCACAAAAATGCTTTTTCCAAAACATTCGCTTTTCAAGATGCACGTGCAAATTTGGCTGATTCTGTGCTTACTTTATCTAATATTTTATGTTTTTTAAATGTTGTAGATTTAAGTAGCAAATGAGAATCGCTAAAATTAATGCATATATTTTGAGACAAAGGTCTTCTTAACCATTTTCAAAATGATCTTGTTTAGGCTTTGAATCAAGATTATTTTTCTTACCCCATTGGCAGATATTTTTGCTTGTTTTAAGGAAAAACTAACAAAATGTGGATATTCGTTTTTACAGAATACAAGACAAGTAATTTAACGTGTCAAGTAAATGCATCTAGATTCAAGAATGTTTAGATATTTATACTATAAAACAAGCACTAAGTAGAAGCACCTGTATGATGTCCAGCTCTTTGCTCTTGACGCGGCTGAAGGCTCCGTGAGCGAGCGTCTGTTTGGAGCTGCTGATGAGTGGCGAGGCGCTCTGTGTTTTGGTCAGCGGACCGCAGTCGCTGGATGAGTCCACCACCATGGGCTCGGCACTGGGGTCGATCTCCGCCTCCATCATGGAGATCTTCAGGATGTCGGAGACGGAGGTCTTCTCTGCCGCTGAGCGACTGGAGCTGGACTCCGGCTGGAGCTTGACCGGACGCCTCGCCGCTGCTGGACACCGGGGGACACTGATGAGCACCGAACGTGATCTTCGTGACAGCCGCGCCCTGCGTGATGATCGGCTGCTGCACCTGAGACAGAGAACCATCACTGATCCACTGCCAGAAACACAACATTAGGGCTGGGTGGATTGATTCGGAGATCTTCTGAATCGATTCTGGGCTTAGTTTTTAACAGCAGGTGGCGCTCTAGGTTAGTTTTTAATTAGGGAAGTGCGATACCACTTACTTTATCTTCGTTACGATACCGAAACCTTTAAAGTCCAGTATCATCAATATCGATACGATACTTATAATAATTGTAAAATGTATTAAATTATTATGCATTAAATGGGTAATGATACCAACATAACTTTTTATTTGAAATGCATTTTAACATTCAATATGCTTAATTGCAATTAATTAGGTTATATTCTTGCTTATACATTAATTATTGTTCTAATTCTATGAAAACAGCGAGGTTAACATCACAACTATCATGGTAACTGAACAATATCATTGGGATCACATCCATAACGTTTTCTTTCTTTTTTTTCAGATGAAGAACAAACACTTTATTTTAAGGTGTCCTTGTTACAGGTTACATATACTTACTTTTATAATAACAATTAATTAGGCATAATTACATGCAAGTAAGCCTAAGCCAAACCCTAATCATATAGTAAATACATTTAGTTAATTAATATGACTCGGTACTTAAATATAGGAATACACTGTAACAAGGACACCTTAAAATAAAGTGTAACCCGATAACTTTTTCCGGTACTCTGTCGATATCGATACTTTTATTTTTGGTACTTGCCGATACAGAGTACCGATATCGGTATTTCCATTGTATTTTTTTAAATATTGGGATACAGAAACCAAGCGAATATGTATAATGTTAGTTGGTTTACTTCATTTATCAAATGTATATATCCTTCAGTTGTTTTCACACTTAATTATGCTTACACTTAAATCTTTCAGAAGTATAAGCAGCGTTTTTTCATCTGAAACATGCTGTGATTTATATTCCAAAGCGACTTATATAATATAGAAACACTCATGAAGCAAGCAAAACATGTGCCATGCTATACGTTATAGTTATTATCAAACTTGCCGTTATAGTTATTGTCTCAGCTATTGTTATAGTTATCATCACAGTTATCACTATAGCTATCATCAGATATCATTATAGTTATCTTCAATTATTGTTTTGGTTATCATCACAGCTATCACTATAGCTATCACCAGTTATCATTATAGTATCACCAGTTATCGTTATAGTTATCATCATACTTATCGTTATAGTTATCATCATACTTATCGTTATAGTTATCATCATACTTATCGTTATAGCTATCATCATACTTATCGTTATAGCTATCATCATACTTATCGTTATAGCTATCATCATACTTATCGTTATAGCTATCATCATACTTATCGTTATAGCTATCATCATACTTATCGTTATAGCTATCATCATACTTATCGTTATAGCTATCATCATACTTATCGTTATAGCTATCATCATACTTATCGTTATAGCTATCATCATACTTATCGTTATAGTTATCATCATACTTATCGTTATAGCTATCATCATACTTATCGTTATAGTTATCATCATACTTATCGTTATAGTTATCATCATACTTATCGTTATAGTTATCATCATACTTATCGTTATAGTTATCATCATACTTATCGTTATAGCTATCATCATACTTATCGTTATAGCTATCATCATACTTATCATTATAGTTATCATCATACTTATCGTTATAGCTATCATCATACTTATCATTATAGCTATCATCATACTTATCATTATAGTTATCATCATACTTATCGTTATAGCTATCATCATACTTATTTTATAGTTATCATCATATCATCATACTTATCGTTATAGCTATCATCATACTTATATACAATTTCTAAAGATGAAATGTTTTATCTGTTCAGGCCCATGTCATGTGACCTTTACCCATCATCAGAAAACCGTTAATATTAAAATAATAGCACAGGTTTTTACATTATATTCCAGCTAAAGGGGTTTGGCTGGCAAAATCTGAATCAAATCAAAAACAGACGAGAAGCACTGACATAGACACTAGAGCCGCACGATTCTGGATACATCGAGAATCAATATTTTTTGTCTCAAAAAGAGATTCTGAACTAAACAAAATAATGTGTGACAAACTATTATTGCTGCAGCCTGTTTAAAAGTGTTACATTTGAATGAATTTTTTTTTTTTTTATATATATAAATACACACACATGTATTTTGAAATGTAATTTAATACACCAATTTTTAATATTACAATTATGAAAAAGTAGTTTGAATTAATGATTCAATGACTCATAAATACTTCATTAATGAATGAATCAGCCTTTTTTTACAAATCTCTTGAATGAACGAGTCAATGACAAATACATGTTTAACAGTCACTTGTTGCCACCTAGTGGAGAAAAATAAGTTATTTGAAGCACCAGTTACTTCCAAAAGATGACTTGCTCTGTTTTGATCACTAGCATAGACATCAGTGTTTATATCTGAACTATTAACTTTCATCCCAGTCTTTCTGTGATAATATGAATGACTGTAAGACATAATAATACTGTGTAGTTGAAAAGACTGTTTGTGAAGCTGTTTCTATACAATTCTACACAAAAGCGCTATACAAATCAACTTGAATTGAATTAATGTGTACCAAAATTGAATGACTGAATGTGTCATATCTTTGTTAACATACTTTACTAGCCTTTCGTTTTGGAGCTTTGATGCTGGTCATGTGACAATTTGCACTAACCGTATGAAACTGCACATATTTAATTGTTTCCATATTTGCAGGAAGTGCACTAAAACAAGAGTCAGTAAGGTTTATAGAGCTTTAAATGAAAACCTTTTTTACACTCACTATGGGATTAAATGGGTTAATTAAACAGGCTGTGACATGCTATTATTATGACCCAGCGCCAGCCCCAGAGTTAAAGCCACATTCAGTGACTGAGCAGAGCGAGGTGTTGATGTTACCGATGGGGATGTATTCTCTCCGGCGCTCTTACCTAAACATGCTAACTATCTGCTCTCTGTGTCAGCGTGAACGCAGCTCTGAATATACCAGTATGATTTATTCAAAGGTTTAATACAGTGGTTTTAAACTACGTTCCTGGAGGCCCCCAACACTGCATGTTTTCTATGTCTCCTTAATCCAGCGGTTCTCAATTCCAGTCCTCGCGCCCCCCCGCTCTGCATATTTTGCATGTCTCTCTTTGTTAACATAATCAGCTTGTTAGAAGTGCGCTCCGTGCATGAACTGTGTTCTGATTGACATGCTCCCTACACAGGGTCCATTGCTCCCTACACAGGGTCCATTGCTCCCTACACAGGGTCCATTGCTCCCTACACAGGGTCCATTGCTCCCTACACAGGGTCCATTGCTCCCTACACAGTGTCCATTGCTCCCTACACAGTGTCCATTGCTCCCTACACAGGGTCCATTGCTCCCTACACAGTGTCCATTGCTCCCTACACAGGGTCCATTGCTCCTACACAGGGTCCATTGCTCCCTACACAGGGTCCATTGCTCCCTACACAGGGTCCATTGCTCCCTACACAGGGTCCATTGCTCCCTACTCCCTGAGCAGGGAAATCCGCTGAAGTTTACTTATTCCTAACACATTCATTCATGGATTTGCTCCCATATACCTCTGTAAATATATACAATTTTAATTCACATTGCACTGAATGCACACTTCAATGCACTTTGAATGGAATATATATGCCACTTCGCGGGAATCATATACCTCTGAACAGCCACATCGAGCACAGAAGAATATACTCGAACAGAACAGACTGTGAAGCGAAGAGAGCGAGTAACATGATATGTAGAGCGGGGGGGCGCGAGGACTGGAATTGAGAACCGCTGGATTAAGGAGACATAGAAAACATGCAGTGTTGGGGGGCGTCCAGGATCGTGGTTGGGAAATACTGGTTTAATAGACAAGCGAATCACTGTCATTTAGAAATAAGATCACATGGGTTTTGAATCGAGATCGCGATCTCTTAACGATTAATCGTGCTGTTCTAACAGACACACAGTGAGCATGCGGGCCTCACCTGGCTGCAGCCGGGGGTCTTGCTGGAGCCCACGGGGTGATGCGCCTGCAGCGGCGGCGGCTGTGACAGCTGCGTGTGTATGTTGGGCCGGTGGTGTGAGGAGGGCGCCTGCTGCAGTTTGGGCAGCTGCGGTGTGTGTGGAGGATTCGAGGAGACAAGCGCCACAGACGCAGATGCAGACGCAGACAATCTCTGCACAGAGACTCGGGCCAAGAGAGGCTCTGCCCTCTTGGAGGACGTGGGCATGTCAGACGGGCCGGCTGCAGGTTTGGGAGGAGGACTGCGGTGCTGCTGAGACGAGCGGTAGAACAAACCCGTCTGAGGATCCAGAGTGTCTCCCTCTAACTCGCCCTCCTCCACCAACATCTGCTCCTGCAGCGGCGGCTTCACCTGCGCCACACACGCATACACACACACACACGGACAAACACACACACCCACGGACACACACACACGCACCCACGGACAAACACACACACCCACGGACACACACACACGCACCCACGGACAAACACACACACCCACGGACAAACACACACACACACACGCAAACACACACACCCATGGACAAACACACACACACACACACACACACGGACAAACACACACACACACGGACAAACACACACACCCACGGACAAACACACACACACCCACGGACAAACACACACACACCCACAGACAAACACACACACACACACACACACACATAAAAAAACTTTTATTTTGGATGTGATTAATCGTTTGACAGCACTAATAAAATTATAAAATAAAATAATTATTATAAGTTACTTTACAGTTCAATAGTATTAGTATAGTGATTTTTTTGTATTGATTTGTGTCATTTTATAATCGGAGTTGGAGCTGTTGATAAAGTTCTATTCTGCCATCCTTGAATCCGTCCTCTGCACGTCAATAACTGTCTGGTTCAGCTCAGCTACCAAATCTGACCTCAGAAGATTACGGAGGGTAGTCCAGCCTGCTGAGCGAATCATTGGTACAACCCCCCCCAATTGGTTCTGCACATCGTCACAGTGTAAATCAGTGACACGGACATATGGCGTCACATGACTGCGGTTCTGACCTGTTGTGTGGCGTGTCCAGAATACAGGTGTTGCTGCTTGGCTGTAGATGCACTGCAATTTATTCTGTCTGAAATGTACTCGGGCTGCTGGATGCAGCGACGTCTCCTCCGATCACAGCCTTACACACTTTACCTGAAACAGCACAGTGTACACTGCAGTCTTAGAGTGAATCACATTTCTCTGTCTTACCTTCCCTTAGTTTAGCGTTCAATGAGTAAGGGCTAGTTCTGGTTTTGATCAGGGTAGGGGTAAGGGAAGGGTAGATACCCTTAAAACCAAGCATTTTCGCGGTCACTTGAAACCAAGGAGTACCCAGATCTCACTTCGTCCAGATCATCCAGAGAGTATTTTCAGCTTAAATACTTTATTTAAAATGACGACAGTCTTGTTTTGTGCTCTCACAGTCCTGTAACTTACATATATATTTGCAACCATGCTCTTGGCTGTTGAAACTGCTAAAATCGCTATTTTTCCACGCTAACGTTACACTGCTGATTTGCACAACAGTCCCGCATTTCACCTTAAAAATAATGTATTAATAATACTATTCTCTGTAAAGCTGCTTTGCAACGATTTGCATCATGAAAAGCTCTATACAAATAAACTTGAATTGAATTAATGTGTACCAAAAATGAATGAATGAATGTGTCATTTCTTTGTTAACACACTTTACTAGCTTTTCGTTTTGGTGCTTTGATGCTGGTCATGTGACAATTTGCACTAACCATATGAAACTGCACATATTTAATTGTTTCCATATTTGCAGGAAGTGCACTAAAACAAGAGTCAGTAAGGTTTATAGAGCTTTAAATAAAAAAATGGTGAATTAACCAGCTGTGACATGCTATTATTATGACCCAGAGTTAGAGCCACATTCAGTGACTGAGCAGAGCGAGGTGTTGATGTTACCGATGGGGATGTATTCGGTGACGGCGTCCGTGTCTCCGGCGCTCTGACCCGACGGCTCCGGGGACTGTCTCCTCTCCGCCGTCACCGGGATCGGTACTGCCATCTGACTCAGGTCGATGGTGTGCTGGCGAGGTTTGGCGTCGCTCTTCTCCTTCACTGAAACAGCACACAAACACATTAAAGGGTTGGTGCCAAGGTTATTATCAAGGTCTTGCAATCTTTAAATTTGTTTTATTTTTAATATAGTTTTCATATTTGCTATAAAATTCAGTTGAGTAGTTTCATTAATATTTTTGTTAGTTTTTATTTTGTGAACACATTTTTTTGTTTTTATATAGTTTAGCTTCAGTTTTAGTTTTAGTTTGAATTAAAGTTGAGCAGAATCAACAGATCACTTCCAGAGCGAAGTGCATAATTTAACCTTAATGAGGCAAACGTCTAGCGACACGAAATGAACGCATGCTGAGATTGATTAGATGGTAAAAGTAAACAAATACACACCAAAGGAAGCAAGCCTTTTACTAAATACATCTACACAAGTTGCATTTAATGTCATATCTAATAGAGTGTTGAAATATTTAATATGAAAATAAATGTAGCCTAATTTGGTTATATTAGTCTTTTTTCTTATTTAACATAATCATGATCGTGTCTTGTTCACTTTTCCGTGAACAGCCGCGCATAACTCATAACTGGGACTAGTTATGTTCAATAATAACGACAGTAAAAGGCTCATATTTGAATATGCTCTTTTCTTTATTTATGAAGAATTGTGCATGATGTGATATAGCCTTTGCATATTTGTTTGAATCCCTGGCAGAGTAATCATAAGATGCTAAGCCAAAGTTTTGTATTGTTTACAGAAATGTGCACTCTCATCAGTTTTTCTGTTAATTATCACGTTGCTCTGCGTGTCTGTTTTGACTTAGAATGGCTAATGGTGGTTTGATTGCTTGTGAAAATAAATACGTTTGCCTAGCTGATGTTGTAGATTAATGCACGTGCGGCTCGTGACTCGTGGTGTTTATGTCAAACGGTTCTGGTCTGGTGCAGGAATAAATAAAATGCTGCTGTCAGATAACGGGTCAGGTGTTCTGTTAAGTACTGCTGGTGCACGTTTATTAAACAGGACCCCGTGCAGGAATCAACCATGTGCCTGATGCGCCATTTACAGGTGTTTCCCTAAACCAGCGGTTCTCAATTCCAGTCCTCGCGCCCCCCCGCTCTGCATATTTTGCATGTCTCTCTTTGTTAACACACCTGATTCAGATAATCAGCTTGTTAGAAGTGTCATGAACTGTGTTGCGATTGACATGCCTCGGGAGCATTGCTCCCACATCTTCTTCAGGTGCACACAGGGTCTCCTCTGGTCTACAATTTGCACTAACCATTGCTCCCTACAGGGTCCATTGCTCCCATACAGGGTCCATTGCTACACAGGGTCCATTGCTTTACACAGTGTCCATTGCTCCCTATGGTCCATTGCTCCCACACAGGGTCCATTGCTCCCTACACAGGGTCCAGCGCCAGCCCCAGGGTCCATTGCTCCCACACAGGGTCCATTGCTCCCTACACAGGGTCCATTGCTTCCTACACAGGGTCCATTGCTCCCTACACAGGGTCCATTGCTCCACACAGTGTCCATTGCTCCCCCACAGGGTCCATTGCTCCCCACACAGGGTCCATTGCTCCCCACACAGGGTCCATTGCTCCCACTGTGCTCATTGCTCCCTCACACAGGGTCCATTGCTCCCACACAGTGTCCATTGCCCTCACAGGGTCCATTGCTCCCTACACAGTGTCCATTGCTCCTACACAGGGTCCATTGCTCCCTACACAGGGTCCATTGCTACAGTGTCCATTGCTCCCTACACAGGGTCCATTGCTCTACACAGGGTCCATTGCTCCCTACACAGGGTCCATTGCTCCTCACACAGGGTCCATTGCTCCATTGTCCACTCAGGGTCCATTGCTCCCTACTCCTGAGCAGGGAAATCCGCTGAAGTTTACTTTATTTAACATTCATTCGTGGATTTGCGCCGCGCTTCACGCCCGGACGAGTGTGACATCATATACCTCTGTAAATATATACAATTTTAATTCACGTCGCACACTTCAATGCACTTTGAATGGAATATATCGTTAAGCGAACTGGAATCATGGAGGAATATCCTGTGATGTCCACGAGCACTTATCAATAGAACAAACATCTGAAGCGATAAGAGTAACATACGAAATATGCAGAGCCGGGGGGCGCGAGGACTGGAATTGAGAACCGCTGCACTAAACGGTCACACCGCTCATATATTTTCCGCCAAGAGGAGAGAACGTAATAATTACGAAAACTAATATTTATTTTTGTTAAGTATTATTTTATTTCAGTTAGTTTTTCAATAACTGTTGTTAGGTTCGTTTCGTTTTCGTTTTTAATATCTTTTTTTATTTTATTTCGGTTTATGAAATTGTTTTTTCATCAATCGTTTTCGTCTTAGTGTTCGTTTACGAAAATAACCTTGGTTAGTTCACCCAAAAATGACAATTACTCCCCCTCATGTTGTTCCAAACCCGTAAGACCTTCGTTCATCTTCGGAACACAAATTAAGATATTTTTGATGGGTGATGGGGTCTTACAGGTTTGAACTTCCATGAGGAAATAATACATGAATTCGAACTATTAGGGAGCATATCCCTATGAATAAACAGAAGATTTAACAGCTTTCATTTACTCAACGTGACTAATAAACACAGGGATATTACAATATATGATTTAATCTAGGTTCTTATTATAAGTATTATTATTAAAATTGTCATTATAATAATGCAATGCTAATCGACACAGCTTAGAATACTATAAAATATTGAAATATATTATTCTGTGTAAGAAGCCACGTCATCATCTCACATAAGGATTTATTTCAAACACTCGACTAGCTTTATAAAGTGAGTTTGGAGTAAAAACATGACATTAAATGTGGTATTTTCATATGGAGCAGCATTTACTACACAGAGCCGTAGTTTACTGAGAAGCTGAACGATTTCTTTGATTTCATAACCGCGTGATTATATCGTCTGCAATTGTTTTTGCGTAGTTTGTCAGTGAACTACGACTCTGTGTAGTAAATGCTGCTCCATCTGAAAGCAGGTGATGGAGATTTGCTACTGATCACAGAACCGGCTTTACTGATGAGATGGTGCATGAATATTGCATTCAATTAATCGTGAAGCCCTATGAACTATACCATGCATATACAATATAATGCATTTAATGCAGCAGGAGCATGCTCAGATACGCACTGCTGGTCTGCTGCAGCTCCAGCAGGGCTTTGATGGTGGATGTGGCCGACTGAGACTCTCCCGTCATGTCCTGGTAAATGATGGTGGGACTCGCTTCCACGGACACCTCCTGCTCAATCCACTCCTGCCCCCTGGAGGTGATGAGGTGCACCACCGGCAGAGCATCTGAATACAGAGAGACGGCCTTCTTTCACACTTAAAGGTGGGGTGTGTATTTTCTCAAAAACTGAGTCGGGATCGAGTACCAAAACAAACTTGTAGCCAATCAGCAGTAAGGGGCGTGTCTACTCGTGATGCGAGGAGAGAGCTCAGTGCACAGGACGGACATTAGCCGAGTTTGTAACATTTGTAAAATAAGAGCTTTTTATTTTATAAACAAACAAGCAAGCCCTGCCCAGATTTAAAAAGTAATGTAAAATATATAATAACTTTAAATATTTCGGACCATCTCCAAAAAGACATAAAAACCAAACAAATGATTTACAAGTTTAACATGCATTTATCAAAGTAGGAAATATTTCAAGTGCTCTTGAAATAGGAAATGGAAGCGTGTCCGGATTGAATTCCCTGATGTGCTGGTGTATTTTAATTAGTTTTGTTAATAAAAGTTCTATGATTGAATATATATAGGCTAAGTGCTAGACTAAATTGCTGCTAATTTGAAAGTGAAAGTAAAATGCGCATGGTGCTTTTAAGTTATTGAAAAGGAAAGTAAAACGAGGAAAATAGGGACCCCCAATGTTGATACCAGTATTACCGGTGTTTTCACACGTCGATTAACCAATGGGAAAATTTCAACCCTAGTGGGTGAATGATGACAGAGTGCTGATTATTGAGTGCACTGTCACTTTAAGAGAGTTGATTCTAGGATGCATTGACTACAATGCATGAGTGTGCTGACCGTGAGTGCTGTCGGAGGTCACCGTGCTGCTCTCTGTATACGAGGGCGAGTCGTCCTTGAGCGCCCCCTCCTGGGCGGAGTCTGCGCTGCGTGAGACCTGCTGCAGCGTCTCGCTGACCAGCTGACGGGCCTGTTCGCTGACCACCGCCGTCTGAAACGCCATGGGCTTGGGCTTGATCAGGACCTGCGCACAACACATCATCACGGATCATTAACAGTGCAGTGTCTGAACAATCACAATCAACTGCTGCTTTGAGGTTTATTTACTTTTCTGTTTAGCGATACTGAGATTGAATTATAGCAGAAAGTACATTGAAAGATAAAATTGCAAGAAAAACATAAATATTCATATTCAATAATACTACTCCAAAAAGTATAGAATACAAATGCACATATAGGCTTATATACATGTACGTCTTTCCATACATAAAATATATATACATTCACACTCTCACACACACGTTGGTTTTTATGGTTTACGGGGACTTTCCATAGGCGTAATGGTTTTTATACTGTACAAGCTGTATGTGCTATTGCCCTACACCTAAACTTAGCCCTCACAGGAGACGGTGCATTTCTACTTTCCCCCCAAAAAACTCACTCTGTATGATTTATAAGCGTTTTAAATTATGGGGACACTGAAAATGTCCTCATAAATCACCTTCTCCTTGTAATACCTGTCATACCCATGTCATTATACAAATTTGTGTCCTCATAAACCACATAAACATGCCCACACACACACACACACACACACACACACACACACACACACACACACACACACACACACACACACACACACACACACACACACACACACACACACACACACACACACTTTGAATAATGTCTACTACTGAGAGACCAATGACAACCATCTACAATATAATGCTGTTTGTCTGACTAATAATTGATTACAGCGTGCAAGTAAAAATCTCGTTCATTTTGTCCAGTGGAGAATTGATTTATAACGATAACTCACAAAGCATTAAAGACAGAGCAATTATGAACGGCTAGGTTGTGAATCAATAGTGTGTGCTATTTCCACTTCTTTTAACTCAAATATTTGCTTGTAAATGGATATTATTTAGATTCTGTCATTAGCTTTGTGCAAAGTGATTGCAGTTCTGTCTCTAATTAAAGTCATTAAGTTTGTTGTCTTTTTGTTGTCTGTTCTTTCTGTTGACATATTGCATGTTTAGATATTCATAAAGCTAAATATTATGGGGGCTATTTTTTAAGCATTAACAGTTTTAAATAACGTTGTGTGTTTTAATTTTATTTAAATCTTTAGTAATTTTGTAGTGTTTATTTATTATCATGCATTTTCTTTAATATGTATGTAGAGTGTTTAGTTTGCTTTAATTTGAATTGTTTTAGTACATTTAGTATATATTACATTTATTTTGTACTATATATATTATGTATTTATTTTATTATGTTATATAGTTATATCATGTTATATACATTTTTTTGTTTGTTTTATTTATTTATTTTAGTTTAGTTTTAGGTTTTAGTACATCAGGTTAAACTAAACATGATAAATGCTGCCATGAAATGAAATAAATACACTAGTCAACATTTGAAGTGCATAAAAACCTTTCAACAAAGTTGTCCTAAAACAAAGTCATAAGGGTCAAATGTCTTTTAAATTGAGATTTATACATCATGAATAAATAATATTTCCATTGATGTATGGTTTGTTATGATCGGACAATATTTGGCTGAGATACAACTATTAGAAAATCTGAGTCTGAGGGTGCAAAAAAAATGTAAATATTGAGAAAATCATCTTTAAAGTTGTTCAAATGAAGTTCTTAAGAATGCATATTACTAATCAAAAATTGTATTAAGTAGGAAATATAATAAATATCTTCATGGAACATGATCTTTACTTAACATCTAATGATTTTTGGCATAAAAGAAAAATCGATAATTTTGAATCATACAATGTATTGTTGGTTTTTGCTACAAATATACCCGTGCTGCTTATGACTGCTTTTGTGCTCCAGGGACACATATGCGTTCATATCTTGGGACTTTAAATAACTTTTCTGATCCACATCAAATGTTGTCTACTGTATATTTATTTAGTTCAAATTAGATTTTATTTAAAGTAATACAAATGTGTTTTTCTGGTTGTAGCTGACTGCAGTGAGCCGGCTTCTCACCTGTGTTTTGCCCTGCTGACCGTAGACGATCTTGGTGGGGATGATTTTGGTGGACGGTTGGACGCTGGCGCCGAGGCTCTTGGGCTGCGTCACGATCATTTTGGTGATGGGCCGTGACGCGGTGATGATGGCAGGCTTGGCTCCGGGCACGGCCTGCAGCGTCTTCTCTCCCTGAGACACAGACAGAGACACAGACAGAGACAGAGACACACAGACACAGACACACACACAGACACACACACACACACACACACACACACACACACACACACTCGTGTCATGAATCACCGCACACACATCAGCAAGTGCTAGGGTTGAGTACGGAAAACCGTTTCTGTTCCAGATTTCAAATAACCGGTGTTCATTTCGACATTTCGATTCTGCTTAACGACTCCTGCATTGCATCTTCATGTGATTTTACATGATTTAAGTGCAGGAACGGAAAGAACTTGTGCCTTGTTTGCATGCAGTGCACACGTCTGAAGCGCGAGTCTTGGTGTGGGTTTCCTCCTGTGTCCACAACGCTGTGACAAAACTGACTAGCATTTGTTTTGTTTGGTTTCTAGAAAATTGTGTTTGTTCGTTGTGTGGTGATATGCATTTCTTAGTAGCTTTGTCCTTTGATGCCTATCTTGAGCAGGACTCCCAGGTAGAAGAGATATTGTATCTCAACGGGACTTTCCTGGTTTAATAAATAAATAAATCATTTTTAATAATTGTCCGTTCTCGTTCCGTGCATTTCAGTGCAGAAAAGGTTGTTCTGGGCCAGAACTGACCAGTGTGCAGAAACTACATCAGTGTATCATCATAAATCCAGCTGTTTTTGTCTTAAGTAAACGTCGTAAACAGATGAGAAAGAAAACGCACGAGTGCAGTATTTTAGATCTGCATGCGTTCGGTGTTAAAGAGACAGCAGCCTAATAAACGCACCGCCTGTCATTAACGTTAATCAAACCATTCACTGATCTAGACCGAATATCTTTAACCTATATTTTATTTATGAAAAGAAAACTATGCAGTGTTTTTAAACTTTGTATTAGTTTCTGTTCCTGAAATTTGGTTCAGTTGTATTTATATACACTATTGCTAATTGATTTGTTTGTTCCTATTTTTATTACCTGTCTTAACGCTTTAATATTTGAAATGTGTCTTAGTCTAGTTGAGTATTTTTATTAAAAGCAAGTGTTGTGTTATTCAGCTGCAACAGAATGCTTTGTAAAAAGACAGAATAAATGTTTGACTTCTTCTTGAAATCAAAACTCTGAATCGATAAGCAGACTGGGATGGATGAGCTCACCCCGGCGTTCAGCAGCGTCGTCACCACGTTCTTCCCCGGCAGACCCTGGATGGTGGTCCCTTTGCCCGTGCTCTTCTGCACCACGATGACGTTGGGTTTGGAGGTCATGGGGATGGTGGTGATCTTGGTGGTTCCTGTGAAGGCAGAGCGTTAGAATGAGATGCAGAGAGACTTTACAATTAGTGATCGACCGATATTGATTTTTTTATAACCGATACCGATTATTTGTAAGTTTATGTACCCGATAACCGATATTCAGAACCGATATTTATTTACTGTTATAAAGTATAACAGTTAATAATTCTTCGCTTTGGTTTTTCCTTCTTTCAGTCGTCTTAACAACAACAAAAAACTGTTGAAAATTAACATTTTCATGTAAAATTTAATCTTCAAATTACAACAATAACAACATTTTATTTATAAAAAGCATCATCAGCAACACTGATATTAACAATAAGCAAAATAATGTCTAATGTTTTCAAATGGAGAAAATAAAGGACAGAAGTCATATAAATTCATGTTAAACTACAGTTTTAGGTTTATAATCTGTTTAATAGACTAAAGAGTGAAGAATAATTCACTGAATAATATTCTCTGGAATATTGAAATATAACAAACAAAACATCGTATTTTATTGCATTTCTTAACTGTTTTATCAGAATTATTAAAATGTTTTTGTCTAGATTATGAAAACTGCTGACAGCGGTTTATCTATTTACACAGAACTATACTCAAACTGCGATCGCTTGCAGAGATAATAAATCATTAATTTAGATAGAAATGTATTTATTTAGATGTTTATTGGTGAAATAATGGTTCTATAGTAAATGTTAATATAATTTAGCGTGTTTCAAACGAGTGAATCTTGTATAAAGTTACATGCGGTGGTCGTGCTGGAGCTTCTCCTGAGTGAACAGTGTGTGTGTGTGTGTGTGTGTCCACTGCTCCAGGTGTGTGTGTGTGTGTGTGTGTCCACTGCTCCAGGTGTGTGTGTGTGTGTGTTTGCACTGCTCCAGGTGTGTGTGTGTGTGTGTGTGTGTCCACTGCTCCAGGTGTGTGTGTGTGTGTGCACTGCTCCAGGTGTGTGTGTGTGTGAGCGCGTCCACTGCTCCAGGTGTGTGTGTGTGTGTGTGTCCACTGCACCAAGTGTGTGTGCAAATACAAAGAACACATTTCACTGCTGGTTATACTCTGTATAATTGTGTATGTGACTAATTAATAAAAAATAAAAATATTGGTTATCGTTTTTTTTCAAAACCGATATCCGATTATGGTAAAATGCTTAAATATCGGGAAAAACATTGGTAAACCGATATATCGGTCGGTCTCTATTTACAATCTTCTCACATTTGCAGGAAAAACATATTAATGAGATGGATAAGTGAGAAGAGTCCGACTATATCTGGATGACACAGGGTTTCAATAGAACTGATCTCACAGGAATATGTTCAGGTAATGGTCAGCCAGTCAGTTTAATATCGTCTGGAATATCACTGATTGATTTGTCAACTATTCTGTGGAAGAGTTTTCGGTAACACTTTATATTAAAGTGTCCATAATACAGAGTAATTATCTAGTTAAGCTGTTGTACTTACATGAAACAAACTGTACTTACATGTAATTAAGTTATGAACAGACTGTAATTACAGTTTGTAATTATGTAGATGTAATAGCTACTGTTACACATATGATACAGAGTCTGTTACACAGATACAAGTACACTTAAGTCTTGATACACTTTATTTTAAGCAGCGTATGTTTGTGTAATATTGTGTCATTGTTATGTAATTAGAAAGGTATTACATGTATTTTATCTGTGTACTGGTGGGTTAAATCAAACTATTGACTATCTATTATTATTTTAAGTAGCTTATGTCTGTGTACTTATATTTATAATTATGTTGTATAAAGTCTGCAACACATTTGTAACAATCTTTTGGTTACATAAGTATCTGTGTAACAGACTCTGTATCATATGTGTAACAGTAGCTGTCTATTACATCTACATAATTACAAACTGTAATTACAGTCTGTTCATAACTTAATTACATGTAAGTACATTTTGTTTCATGTAAGTACAACAGCTTAACTAGATAATTACTCTGTATTATGGACACTTTAATATAAAGTGTTACCGAGTTTTCTTATTCATGTTCCTCATGTAAGTGCATAAGAGTTAGATGTTGTATTGTACTACCTCTATGTATTTAATATGGTTATTCACTTCATTTGAGTATCGCATCTTCCTTTTTAGTGGCC
>CM050435.1:23542654-23635154 GCA_027564155.1 Gymnocypris eckloni scoliostomus
ACATGGTGTTAGTATTCATTGTTATGCTAATGATAGCGTGTGCAGAGAGCACATTTGGTGCGCGCGTCTCAGAAATCTTGCGTGTGCCGATCGCACCAAACACGCTCTTTGGGCACCAGGGCACTGACGGCAGCTCCGGTGGATCTTAAGATGAACGCGAATCATTGCAATAAACCCGTCATGATTATATCGGCAACTCGATGTCCCGTGCTGTCCCGTTCATTCAGCGCAGCTTTGAATGCGGTTGTAAATCCTGACAATGTAAAGGCGTCAGTGCGGTTATATATATATATATGCGGCTCTGACGGTCGTATAATAATATAACACTCTATGAACGCTCTGTGAAGTTGCCTACTAGCCTTTAACTTCTGCTCTAGAGTCTTGTTTGTGTTAAACATGGCAGAAAACAGTCTTAGTAAGGATTACAGCAGGCTAGCGCAATGTGCGCGGCTAAAGGTGTGACGCGTCGACGCACTAAATGCTAATCAACGTATTTTTATAGTCGACGTAATCGATGACGTCGACGAATCGCAGCAGCCCTAGAACACTTCCCATAATACCCCATGTACTTGTTATATCGTAAGAAGAATATTAGTCTGTTTCTTTCTTATTCTGAGTTCACCGTAGCCACCCGATCCAGACTGTATCCAGTGGATCAGCACCTAGAGATGCCCTTGAGGGCCCTGGATGTCAGCGGAGACCATATCTACTAGATGAGCCCCAGAGACTGATCCCCAGTGTCTCCTAGATGGCCATCGGAACCAAACGGACTCTGCTGCAGCCTAGAATTAAACTGCTGGTTGTGTCTGGCATGAGGAGAATGGACCACTATTTTCCTGTTTAATACTGTAAAGCTGCTTCGACACAATCTGCATTGTAAGAAGCGCTTTATAAATAATGGTGACTTGACTTGACGCGCACACACACACACACACACACTCACCCTGCGCGATGGTGGACATCACCGCTGAAGGTGAGGAGGACACCATGGTCGTCACAGCGACAGGACAGGGCCCCGGGGCCGCGCTGGAGCCGGCGGAGATCACCATGGTCTGTTTGTGGCTGGCGGCGGTGAGCGCAGCGCTCGACACCAGCTTAGACACGGCCGCGTAGTTGTGCGACTTGGACAAGATGTTCGGCACGAAGTTGGAGCTGGGAGACGTCGTCACGATTATCACCTGCAGCACAGAGTCGACTCAGTGAATCATTCAAACATATGATTCAGTGATTCTTTATAGTGCTCACTTGCTCTGAAGGAACATTCAAGCATTTGTGGCTGGATTTTGATGTCATTAAGTCTCTTCTGCTCACCACTGCTGCATTTGTTTGATTAAAAAAAATGCAGTAAAAATTGTGAAATATTATTGCTATTTAAAACAGCTGCTTTCTATGTTAATATCTGTTAACTTGTAATTTATTTCTGTGATCAAAGCTGTATTTTCAGCATCATTACTGCAGTCTTCAGTGTCACATGATCTTCAGAAATCATAATAATATACTGCTCAAGAAACATTTCTGATTATTATCAATGTTTGAAACAGTTGCGCTGAAAAACTTGTGGAATTTTTTAATTTTTTTATTATTATTTTCATTTTCATTTTTAAATTTTTTTTTTTGGATTCACAGATGAATAGAGTTCAAACGAACAGCATTTGATTGAAATAGAAATCTTTTGTCACATTATACATTTCTTTATTGTCAATTTTGATAATTTAATGCTTTTTATGATAAATAAAAGCATTAATGAATTAGTGAGAAATAGAAGTAGATGAATTCTTAAATTTAAGTATTAAAAGTGAAACTTAATACAAGTAATAATTTATTTAGAAAAACCCCAAACTTTTCAGCGGTGGTATTTCCAACTTTTATAATCAAAGAAAAAAGTATTACAGGTTCCCCAAAAATATTAAGCAGCACAACAGTTTCAACATTAATCATAAATCAGTATATTATTATGATTTCTGAAGATCATGTGACACTGAAGACTGGAGTAATGATGCTGAAAATACATGTTTCATCACAGAAATAAATCATATTTTAAAGTTTATTAAAATAGGAAACCACTATTATAAATTGCAATAATATTTCACCTCAAATTAATACAGCCTTGATAAGCAGAAGAGACTCAATTAAAAAACATTAACAATCTTACTGCTCCCAAAATTATGAATGGTAGTGTATGTCTGTGTAAATACATATACACTGTATATGTGTGTGTTTGTTTGTTTATTTTATTTATATAGCACATTTAACACAACTTGAGGTTGAAAAAAGTGCTTTACATGGCATAGTAAACAACAAAAATTAATATAAAAAAAAATTATAAAGTCACAAAGGAAAAAAACACAAAAGCACTTCATTAAGTCGTTACAAATCAATCAAGGAGGTGAAATTTAAAGAAATCGTTTGGATGGAAACCGGGAGATTGTTTCAAAGCGTTGGCTCGAGCGCCACGGTGTTTTAGTTTGGACCTACGAGTTTATAAAATACCTAAAAACATGGATCTGAGCGGCCTCGCTGATTTGTGTGTGTGCAGCAACTCAGAGATAAGTTGGTGCAAGATTATAAAGTGCTTTAAAAACCAATGTTAACATTTTGTATTCCACTCTAAGTTGAACAGGTAAGCACTGCATGTGGACCAAATGGGAGTAAAGTGTTGAAATTTGCACGTGCCAGTCAAAAGCCAAGCCGCTGCATTGATGACTGATTTATCCCATAGTACAGCGAATTGCAATAGTCGAACCTAGATGTAACAAATGCATGAATTACTTTTTTGAATGTCTGCGATGAAAGGAGAGTTTTAACTTTGGTGAAGATGATAATGTGTGTGTGTGTGTGATTACACACAGCAGCTGTGGCGCTATTGGAGCATCTTAATGACAGGAAAGCAGCACAGGATTGTGGGAACGTGACGGGAAGGAAGTGCGCCTGACCTTCTGCGTGGTGCTGTTGGTGGTCTGGGTGGAGGGTTTGGTGAAGGTGATCTTCACCGGGGACATGTGCGGCGGCAGCGAGTTGGCGATGCTCTGCATCAGGTTGCTCATCTTGGGGCTGCCGCTCACTGGAACCGTGATGGTTTTGGAAATGGGCGTGACCACTTTAGGCACCTCCTTCAGCAGCACGGGGGAGGAGCTAGAGGAGTTGGTTCTCCGCCTCTTACGAGGTTTCTCGTCCTCATCGGAGCAGCTCACGCCTGACAGACACAACGAGACGTCACACAGCTTTAATACAGTATTAAATAGTGTCGAAGTAGCGTTCCGTTCTCGTCTGGCCTGTTTAATACTGTTAAGCTGCTTTGACACTATCTGCATTGTAAACAGCACTTTATAAATAATGGTGACTTTAAATAAAAGCACTTTATAATAAAACATATTTTTCTCCTCTAGGTGGCAACAAGTGACTGTTAAACATGTATTTGTCATTGACTCGTTCAGAGCAAGTCATCTTTTGGAAGTAACTGGTGCTTCAAATAACATATTTTCTCCACTAGGTGGCAACAAGTGACTGTTAAACATGTATTTGTCATTGACTCGTTCATTCAAGTGTCTGTGTGTGTGTGTGTGTGTCGGTGTCTGTGTGTTCGTATGTGCGTGTACGTCTGTGTGAGTCTGTGTGTTTGTTTGTGTATGTGTGTGTGTGTCTGTGTGTGCGCGTGTCTGTGTGTTTGCATGAGTGTGTGCATGTCTGTGTGTGTGTGTGTGTGTGTGTGTGTGTGTGTGTGTGTGTGCATGTGTCTGTGTGTGCGTGTGTCTGTCTGTCTGTGTGTGCATGTGTGTGCGTATGTCTGTTGGTGTGTGTGCGTGTCTGTGTGTTTGCATGAGTGTGTGCATGTGTGTGCATGTGTGTGCGTATCTGTCTGTGTGTGTGCATGTGTCTGTGTGTGCGTATCTGTCTGTGTGTGTGTGTGTGTGTGTGTGTGTGTGTGCGTGTCTGTGTGTGTGTGTGTGTGTGTGTGTGTGTGTGTGTGTGTGTGTCTGTGTCTGTGAGAGACGCACTCTTGACGTAGACTGTACTCCCGCTGGGCAGCACCACCACGTTTGAGGCAGGGCTGGCGGGTCGAGGGGATTTGATGGCCGCTGCTGCGCTGCTGCTGCTGGGAGCCGATGCGCTGGGTGGAGTGGAGGTGGTGCTGGTGTACGAATAACACACCACCACTGCAACACACACACACACACACACACAGTGAGGAACACACTTCCTGTCTCTGAAAGTGTGTATTATATTAATCACAAAACAAAGATTACACAGACACAACTATGGCTGTCAAATCTTGTACTTAAATATGATCAATATTTGAACTACATTCGAATTTAAAAGGCATAATTTCATAATTAACAGATTACTCAGACACAACATATACAAAACTTTACAAAATACAAATAATAGTGTTCCTGTGGCTCAGTGGTAGAGCATTGCGAGTCTGTAATCTCACCTCGGCTCAGAATGCTTTTATGACGCCAGATTAATGTAAACACAGTCCACTGTGAACACCTTGTAATTCACTTCAACCTTTTCTGATTTTATGAATGATTATTTTATGTTCAAGTGTGTGTAATGATTTGGAAACAAGCAGAGTTCGGCTGTTTGTGAAGCATGCAGCGCCATCTACTGTTCAGAATCGACTCGAGAAAGAGTCGCCATGCATTCGGAAATCAGGAGTAAGTGCAGAGCGTTGTGTGTGAACATGATCTTACTGTAGATCTAGACTAAATATCAACATGTATTTAAATGAAATGTTAAATAAAACAAATATAGCCTAATTTATGTATTTAATCCCATTTTTAATCCCATCTTTGTGACTTCTATGATCCAATTCAACCGTACTAATAAGCAGAAATGACACATTAGTGTTTGATTTGAGTTATTGGTGAATAGTGTTGAACTTTCTTCTCCTGCGTCATATTCTTCATGTGATTAGTTTGAGCGGCGCCCTCTACTGTACAGACGTGAATTTACATTTCCTTCAGCCTGAAGCGGATTCACTTCACTTTTGGTGTGAAAGGCTTTTACATTTGTACAAGAAGAACTTTTTATATTAAACACAAACAAGCAAACCCTGCCCAGATTTAAAAAGTAACTCAAAAGTAACATAACAAGTACTTTTTTAGGGAGTAACACAATATTGCAATGCATTGCTTTTAAAAGTAACTTTCCCCAACACTGTCCAGCCCTAATAATTACCGTAGTAAAGTAACATCACTTGTACCTTCTTTGTTGGCGGTGTCGGCGGGCAGGAGCAGCGAGGAGTTCTGGTGCGCCGTGGCGTTGGCCATCGCATTGGCCATCACAGTGAAGGCCGTCTGAGGAACCAGTCTGGGCATGAGAGGAACCAGCCGACGGCCCTCGATGGACCACTCCGACGAGCTGTTGGGCCCCGACATGCTGCAGAACATACCAGCTTTATTCCAGCTGCAGCTGACTAAAGCACTAGAGCGGTCACATGTGACTAGAACGGGTGAGACTCACTGATACGCGATGGTGGTCAGGCGCTCATCATTCACGGCCCTGCGCACCTCCGCTCGATGACGCTCCGTCGAGATACTGACAGAACAAACCACACACACTTCACACACTATCACTGCAAAACAACACACTAAAGGTGCGTTCACACCAGACGCGAATGATTTACATGTTAAGTCAATGCAAAGACAATCCTGCGGCGCTATTCGCGCGAATGAGGCGGCGCGAATTGAGCGTTTTTTTCGTGCGAGTTGAAAAATCTGAACTTTGGCGGATATTCGCGCCGCGTTAACCAATCAGGAGCTTGCTCTAGCAGTGACGTCATTACGAGCCGAGGCAGAAAATCCCAAACAACAATGGAGGACAAATTAATGGTGGTTTATGTGGGTACCCGGAGCTGTATATACATCTTCGTACTTTTACAAAAACAGGAATACATTTTGCAATGAGACTGGAGCTGCCTGCAGAAGCCCCTCCCATGACACGAATTCAAGTCTGTTGTGTAGTGAATTTCATCGCGAAAGAAGCGAGTAAACTCAAATGTTCAAGCGTCCAACTTCGTGCGAACAGCATCGATTTATTCGCGTCATTCGCGTCTGGTGTGAACGCACCTTCACAACGATTGCGTGCATATCCAACTTACATACATATGCATGCATTAATCACTTCCGCTCAGCAAGCCTGCATTTATTTGATCCAATAGCAGTAATATTGCTAAATATTTTTACTATTTAAAATAATAAAATGGTGAGCAGAAGAGACTTCTATAAAAAATATTAAACATCTTACTGATCAAAAACGTTTGACTGGTAGTGTACAATCACATAAAGCCATATTTATTAATAACAGATCTGACTGATGGTTCATATTGTCTGCTTTAAACTATGCAAGCCCATTTCAGCCATTGAATAAAACATAAAAAAGGTAATTGCAACTTTTTTTTTATCTTGCAATTGTGAATGTATTTCTCAGAATTGCACGTTTTGACTTTTTGTGAGAATCTATCATTTCTGACTTTATAACTCAAATGCAAGTTTATATTACACAATTAAGAAACAAATGAGTCTTTTTGTTTTTGAACAGGCTCCGTACTAAACTGGAGCACAGACTAGAGCACATTGAGATAGTTATGATGAAATGAAAGTTGACCGTTGCTTCGGTCTAGTGAAAAGTGAAAGTGTGTGACACCTCAGCACTCGAGTGAGTTCTCCCAGCAGGTCCTTCTTGTCTTTGGTGAGATCTCCTTGAGCGCGCAGAGCGCTGATCACGCCGGCGTACGCTTCCAGCTCTGAACACACACACACACACGACACACGTGAGCTCACCATCGGCACACACAACAGCACAGCTGGATACACGCTTCAGAGTCTCACCCAGTTTACGCAGGATTCGCTTGCATTCATCTCTGCTGAGGTCCAGCAGCGTGGGCCAGACCACCGGCATGCTGCCCGCCAACGGCTTCTCCTGCTGAATCATCAACTACACACACACACACACACACTGCAGATCACCCTGTATATAATACAGCACATCACAGGGATAGTTCACCCAAAAATTCAAACGTGCTCGCCCTCAGATCATCCCAGATTAGGATGAGTTTGCTTCTTCATCAGGTTTGTAGAAATGGGTCTCAGAAATGGATGCTCTGCAGTGAATGGGTGCTGTCAGAATGAGAGTCTGAAGAGTTATTGTGGACATGTATTGGAGTTAAAAACATCTTAATGCTGGATTTGTTTCAGCTTTTGTCTTCTCCAGATGTTAACTGATGGACTGGAGTGCTGTGATGTTTTCATCAGACTCTCATTCTGACGGCACCCATTCACTGCAGAGCATCCATTACTGAGACACTGATGCAGAGACACATTTCTACAAACCCATCCACATCTCAGATGATCTGAGGGTAAGCGTTTTCAGAAGATTTGAGTTTTTTCTGAACTACTCTTTTAAACACACTCACCTCTGACAGACGCGTCTGATGCTGCAAACTTTCTCTGGATCTCTAAGAGCCAATGATCTTCAAGAAATCCTTCAGAGGAAAGCATCATCACAGACATTTAAGATAAACATGAAGGGATTTTAATGGTTTAGAACATGAACACACATTTGAAATTATAAACAAAACGGACATGCCAACTCAAACCATTTATGAAAACTACTATGCAAAAAGACACACAATATCTGACGTCACGCGAGCATATAACAAGCCCATCAACATGTGCAGATCAAAGCCCGTTCCGCCGCTCGCCACGCCCACTCCTGCATAAAACATGAGCTCGTGCCAGGTGTTTTAATTGACATTCTGCCCGTTTAAAGAGCTCATTACTGATGCGATCAGCTGAGATCGATGTTTATTCGGGTTTAATATGAATGCTTGATCAATATATTCATTTAGTCTTAGAACTAAATCAACTGACAGTGAGTCAGACTAACTGAAATAAACCTGGCTCATTTGGTAAACTTGTTTAATGAAACAGGCCCTGATCTGAAATCAGCGTTTATTTTGAGCTGACTTTGACACATGATGGAGTGGAATCAAAATAATCGCGATAAGCGCTCAGTTTTATCGGATTATTTCACCATGCAGCAGAATAACAGACATGTTTATCAGAAACACGGGTGTTTAATAACTACTAACGCTTGTGAAGTGCTGCTTTTCTGTCGCGAGTTTTTATTGTCAGTGTGTTGTGTGCAGAAGAAGGTTAGCTTTAGCATTTAGCCTGTCTGGAGTTTCACTCTTCACACACACCCGAGCTGCTACGTTCACCGCAGAACTGTGTGTATGTGTGTGTGTGTGAAATCACAGCTGATCACCAGACAGACATCGCAGTGTCATTTCTAAAGTCAGCCATGCGTTTAATTCTGCACTTACCTTCAGTTCTGCACAGTCGTTTAGCTGCGCCATGTTTATCCGACGCCAAAACACTGGGCAAGCCCTCACAGCTGCCCGCGAAAAGCCCGAAACAACACAAAAAAACACCAAAACTTAAGAGCTGGAAAGGGATTATAGGGGTTGTCAGTTGCCAATACGTTTTATTGCGAATTAAAGTAATGTTAGCCAGCAGAAAATAAACATTTGAACGCGTCTGAATCTGATCAGGCACTATGTGGGGCAGCTCTCTGAAGCCCGTCGTCATTATTGACATTCTTCTGTGCGCTGGAGAGACGCAAGTTATTGTTTTGTGTTTATTATGCACTTAGTGGCAAATATGTGTAATATGTTTTTTTGTTTGTTTGTTATTTCCACCTTATATAAATGAAATGCTAATAAAACACATTAAACATGGCTTCTTCCACGAATTAAAGCGTATAAAGTCGTAACATTAAATGTTGCATGAACTGCAAAAATTAATATCTCAGTATTTTTGTCCAAAACAAATATCTAAACATCTTTAAATCAAGACACGTTTACTGGAGATGCAGAATAAACTTATTAAATCTTAGGAAACTGAACAAAATTAAATTGAGTTTATAAACAAACAAGAATAAATATCTAAGGAATGAAAACTTTGAATTAAGTAGATTTTTCTGAGCTCGTTATAATCATAAAGTCACTTCATTTTTCCTTCATGAATCTCTCAGCAACAGTACGACTATAAAACCCTAAAAACACTGTCTTTATTTACATGAAATACTCATCACGACAGTTTCAACCAAATATGATTCCTTCTCAACACATCTCAGTTTATTGAGTTTAAACTCTGTGCTGTTTGAGTAATAAGATCAATAACACGATGATCACAATCACATCTCCAACACAGTCAACAGATGATGCTAAACTAACCCCAGCTCAAACAATCACAGCAGATTACACTCAGAAACTCTCCACAAAACAGCTCAAATGTGTGTTTACAGGTCAAGACGGCAAAAACACAACACAGTTATATACAACCTGAACTTATATACATTCACGAGAACATCTTCTCAAAAAACAAACGAAGATTAAACATGGAAAAATACAAAACAGTGAATTTACAACAATCATGACACATTTACTCCTCTATGATAATCATCTGAAATCAACATTAGAGTTATGATTTACATTAAGCTTGATTGTAAACTATACGTGATCCCGGAGCACATAAGCAACAGGTATATTTGTAGCAATAACCAACAATATTTTTTTATGCCAAAAATCATTAGATATTAAGATCATGTTCCATGAAGATATTTTGTACATTTCCTACCATAAATATATTAAAACTTAATTTTTGATTATTAATATGCATTGCTAAGAACTTCATTTGAACAACTTTAAAGATGATTTTCTCAATATTTAGATTTTTTTGCACGCTCAGATTTTCAAATATTGTCCGATCATAACAAACCATACATCAATGGAAAGATTATTTATTCACGATGATCTATAAATCTCAAATTCAAACCCTTATGACTGGTCTCATATTTATTATCAGTGCTGCTCAAATCAAGCAGGTTTGATATTTAAAGCATTCTAATCTCTCCGTGGCTCTGATCATCTAAACAGGGATGAACTTCTGCGCCTGACTGGCCCCGATCTCTGCCACATACAGCGCGGCGCTCTTCAGGTCCAGATCCAGCAGGTGCGGTTTGACGTCCTCGGCCAGCTGGATGCTGCTGGTCACCTGACACTGACCGATGATGCCGATGGGCGGAGCCTCCAGCAGCGTCACCTGATTGGTGTTTAACTGAGCCACCACCATGTACTTCCGGTCTGGTGTGAGTCTGCGGGTCACAAACACATTATTACATCTGCAGAGAGAGAGAGAGAGGGCGAAGCGGCAAAACATTTAAATACGGATTTATATTCAGATCATTTGACTGATTCTCCATTTTTATGATTTTTAACTAGATAACTTGAAAATGTAACTACAACATGATTCATGTAACTTTCTTTATTAGCCTTCTAGTGAATGAAAATGATATTCTGAGTGCAGCTCACATGATGGAAATGTTAATCACATCTCTTGTTAAATATCTTTGGAGAATAGATGCATGAACTACAACTACATGTTGTACAAACTTGTCTTATGCATGTTCAGAAATAATTACATTCAAAATGACTGAAGGTATAACACCAGTACTATTATTATCTATAATGTTCTGTAAAAACAGCAGCATCTTTCAGTCTGTCACCGGGATGCACACATGAGATATCAGACACACAGTAGTAGTTCTGCACAGGTTTCTATTCACTTATTGTTTTTTCTCTGTAAACATGGACGTGTTTGACTGTTGTGCTCGCGTCTCATGCATGAAACGACTTTCTAAAAACACCTCGCTCGAGTTAAAAGAAGTTCACTTTCATCTTCTATCATTTTTCACTGCATCTTTATCAACACAAAAGCTCATTCTGTGTGACACATGAGCGGTTAATCATTCTTTCCTCTTATACGGTTATCAGTGGCATATTGTCAAAGTGTCTAATTCTAACGTGTGGTAATATTTCTATTCAAAATCATGATTCCTTGATTTATAAAACATAAAATCGTGGCAAAACACTGAATTCGAATCGTCCGGGGTTTACCTCACCTGACGGAGTACGGAGCATCCTCTTTAAAACAGCTGCCCCACGAGCCCAGCCAATCACCCGTCACCGAGTTAAACACCTGGATACGCTTGTTCCCTCGGTCTGCAACCCACACCTGAACACCAGAGGAATACAGAGCGGTTAACACGGCCTCAGTCAGCTACATTCACAACCCACCGGACTGCTGGAGCGCTGGCAGACAGGATCTTAAAGGAGAAGTTCACCCACAACCAAATCTGATGAAAACAGATCATCTGAGATGTGGATGAGTGTGTTTCTTCATCAGGTTTGGAGAAATGTGTCTCAGCAATGGATGCTCTGCAGTGAATGGGTGCCGTCAGAATGAGAGTCTGATAAAAACATCACAGCACTCCAGTCCATCAGTTAACATCTGGAGAAGACAAAAGATGAAACAAATCCAGCATTAAGACGTTTTTAACTCAAATACGAACCCATAATAACTCTTCCTCCAGTGAAAAAGTGTTCTGGTCTGAATCAGGAGAGAAATCTGCAGCGTTTACAAGACAAAACAGCTCTAAACTAATATGTGGCTGGATTTTGATGTGAGAGAGATGACAGCAGATGCACTTTATCACTGCAGGAAGAGTTATTATGGAGTTTTATTTGAGTTAAAAAGTCTTAATGCTGGGTTTGTTTCAGCTTTTGTCTTCTCCAGATGTTAACTGATGAACTGGAGTGCTGTGATGTTTTTATCAGACTCTCATTCTGACGGCACCCATTCACTGCAGAGCATCCATTGACTCTCATTCTGACGGCACCCATTCACTGCAGAGCATCCATTGACTCTCATTCTGACGGCACCCATTCACTGCAGAGCATCCATTGACTCTCATTCTGACGGCACCCATTCACTGCAGAGCATCCATTGACTCTCATTCTGACGGCACCCATTCACTGCAGAGCATCCATTACTGAAACACATTTCTCCAAACCTGATGAAGAATCAAACTCATCTGATCTGGGATGATCTGAGGAAGAGCATTTAGGTGTTGACGTGATTCAGAAACAGAAGTGAGGATGAACACAAACCCTCTGGTAGCTGTCGACCGTCACGCTGTGAGGGATGTAGAACTGAGCGAGTCCCTGTCCTTTCTCTCCGTGCATCCACAACACCTGCAGATCTGACACACACACACTCATCTGTGCATGAAAAACCCTGATCTTGTATTACAATGTATTCTATATTTAAGCAAGTAATACAATTACTTGTATTGTTTTTTCATTGTGGACATGTTTTGTGCAACTTACGCATCACTCGTTACAATACTACAAGTTCATTAACATTAGATTAGAACGAGGTTAAAAACTCATTTATGCGTGTATGCACCAGGATTAATATAGTTAACTAAAACACTAAAAAATCTAATAAAATATATTTTGATTACTTTTAATTTATAACTATTTTATTTTTAATTTAATTTTATGTAAAGCACTTTGAATTACCATTGTGTATGAAATGTGCTTTATAAATAAACTTGCCTTATTTTATTTCAATTAGCTGCCAGGGCAACATTTCACTTTCTCATTTAGTTTAAGTTGATGCACTAAAAGAACTAAAATGGAAAAAAATGATATAAAAACAATAAAAGTAACCAAAACTGACAACAACATTATTAAAACATTTCCTAAAATTAAAGTAGAACAGAGATTGTAAAAATTAAATATGAATTCAAAACTATAATAATGCTGATAGACACATACGGTCAAGAAGCAGAAGTGTTTCATGAGAAGTGAACGTGTAGAGATGTGAGATAATGAGTGCCGGTGATGCTAAAATCACCATTAAAGCACACCTCTGGAGAGTTTGATCAGCCGGTTGTTCACGCCGCCGTCTCCGTCCACGATGTAGATTTCTCCAGAACTGTGGACGAATATTTCAGCCGGCTGGTCGAACTGGAGCGGACTGAGAGAAGATCCGGCTTTCCCAGGAGATCCCAGAACCTGCAGCAGCTTCCCTGATGGAGAATACTGCTTCACTGTGTGTCCGTACGGCCCTGGAACACACACACACACACACACACACACACACACACACGTGTTACACACACACACACACACACACACACACACACACACACACACCACACACACACACAGCCGTGTTACACACACACACACACACACACACACACAGCCGTGTTACACACACACACACACACACACACACACACACACAGCCGTGTTACACACACACACACACACACAACCGTGTTACACACACACACAGCGTGTATGCACACACACACACACACACACACACACACACACACACACACACACACACACACACACACGTTACGCTCACACACACACACACTCACACACACACACACACACGTTACGCTCACATCACACACACACACACATTACGCACACGTCACACACACACAGCTGCATTACTCATACATCACACACAGACATCACAGACACACACACAGCCGCGTTACTCAAACGTCATTTCCACACACACACACACACACACACACAGCTGCGTTACTCTCACTCACACACACACACACACACACACACACGAGCAGAAAACCCACCGTTCCCCACATCTGTGATCCACACCGTTGGATCCGCGGATGCGTTGGCCAGGAAAATCCCATGAGGCATCTCCAGGCTGCTGGTGTTCCAGGCCTGCAGGAAGTCTCCATCCGTGCTGAACACCAGCACTTTAGGGACGTTATCGCCTCTCTGTCAGGCGCAAACACAGACGCAGGCGCAAACACAGACAGACAGACAGACAGACAGACAGACAGACAGACACACACACACACACACACACACACACACGAGGACCTAGTCAGGATGAAGCGTGATGTCTCAGACTCACTCATAGAAGCCCATTTCTGACAGAAAAAATATTTTCAAAACTAACTATGACTACATCTTGCAATTCAGATTTTTTCTCCAATTGTGAGTTTAAGTCATAATTCTGTCTTTTCTTCTCAGAATTAAGATTTTTTTGTGCAATTCTGCATTTTTCTTGAAAAATGACAATTCTATTTTTTTTTGTTAACACCACAGAAAAAAAGTAATTGTGAGTTTTATTTTGCAGCTTTTGAGATCACATCTTGCAATTGTGACTTCTTTCTTGAAACTTTAGTTTAATCTCACGAAATTGTGTTTGACGCAATTCTGAGTTTCTTTCCGAATTGTTTTTACATCTCACAATTCTGCTTTTTCTTGAAATTGCAACTTTATAATCACAATTCTGCCTTTTCCTTCCCAAATTATGAGTTTTTTGCAATTCTGGCTTTTTCTCAATATTGTAAATTTTTATCTCACAATTATTATTTTTCCCGCCACAAAAATTAAAGCACTTGCAAGTTTTAATTTGCAACTTTTGATATGACATCTCACAATTCTGACTTTTTTTCTGAAATGTTTGTACATCTTGTAATTGTGAGGGAACATGAACATCTCTATATTCTGCCCCGTTCCCCTCAGAACTGTGAGAAGCAGTGTTCACTCACCTGAGCCACATACACCAGACCGGCCACATGATTGACAGCCACACCAAACACCTGTCCGGTGAAGTGCTCGGGGTTTTTAGGCCAGGAGATGTCCAGCTTATACAGCACTGGACCAGAAACCCTGAACTCACTGTGAGATCTGGACACCACACTCGCCTGAGGACGAACATCATCACAGATCACCTCCAGACACATCAAGACTGGACCAATAATAACCGCGATAATACCGCGGTAACATCATGCACTTTACACATCAACTATTATATGAGTATGGTATGCAACAGTTTTGTCGGTCTACTAACAAAAAGTACCTAATTTACCACGGTACTAGCCTGGATTTACCATAGTACCACCGTAATACCATGGTTTATGGACCTGTACCGTGCTACTACTATGGTATTCTTCAAAATAACAATTACTTGGTAGCACCACAGTACTTAAACATATCCCGCGATGGTTTCTGAAGCTGAACACACATGTGATGTTTACTCTCAGACTCACGTGAGAGCCGATAGAGCCGCAGATGAAGATGATGAAGAGGAGTAACGCCATGATGACAGCGATCAAACAGCAGAAACTGCGTCTTCTCATAGAGATCGATGATAGTCAATAATCACCGAGTCCGGCGGCACCGCACTTCCTGTTATGATCACATGACAACTCCTCGAACCTCATTGGTTCACACTTGACAGCTGCGCAGTAGGTCACGTGTGATCGAAAAATGCAAATTAATCGTTTTATTTTTTGTTTTCAGGTAAACTAAGTATTTCATGTAAAACGACCTGATGTCATTTAATGATGAGACACGATTATTAAATGAAATATAATTGTTCACAACAGTTAATTAGTTTTTCATCTGTAAGATCAATAGTAATGTGATATTTAATTACTGAATCAACCCTGTGAACAATTAAATATATATACATTTTATATCACACACACACACACAAACTATTTATATAGTATCTAATATTGTACAGCTCATATAGACTGATCTAGAGAGCATATGGAGGAAAAACAGCAGTTTTATTCAGACTCAAACTGAGCAAAAATATTAATTTGCTGCATATGCTGATATTCATATGATGAAATTCTGCTGCTTGTGATGTAAATCAAGGAGATGTTTATAACAGTACAGCAGATACTGACATAAAATGATCTAAATATCTCTATATCTCCAGTAATATGTCTCAGTAAGATGAGATGTAAATTATCCACATATATGATACAATGCTGATCGAGAGATGAAGTAATAAACGCTCCTCAGAAGATGTGATGAAGATCATTCCTCCGCTGAGGAACAGTGAAAGTAACAAACGCTCCTCAGAAGATGTGATGAAGATCATTCCTCCGCTGAGGAACAGTGAAAGTAACAAACGCTCCTCAGAAGATGTGATGAAGATCGTTCCTCCGCTGAGGAACAGTGAAAGTAATAAACGCTCCTCAGAAGATGTGATGAAGATCGTTCCTCCGCTGAGGAACAGTGAAAGTAACAAACGCTCCTCAGAAGATGTGATGAAGATCATTCCTCCGCTGAGGAACAGTGAAAGTAACAAACGCTCCTCAGAAGATGTGATGAAGATCGTTCCTCCGCTGAGGAACAGTGAAAGTAACAAACGCCTCCTCAGAAGATGTGATGAAGATCGTTCCTCCGCTGAGGAACAGTGAAAGTAACAAACGCTCCTCAGAAGATGTGATGAAGATCGTTCCTCCGCTGAGGAACAGTGAAAGTAACAAACGCTCCTCAGAAGATGTGATGAAGATCGTTCCTCCGCTGAGGAACAGTGAAAGTAACAAACGCCTCCTCAGAAGATGTGATGAAGAGATTCCTCCGCTGAGGAACAGTGAAAGTAACAAACGCTCCTCAGAAGATGTGATGAAGATCATTCCTCCGCTGAGGAACAGTGAAAGTAACAAACGCTCCTCAGAAGATGTGATGAAGATCGTTCCTCCGCTGAGGAACAGTGAAAGTAACAAACGCTCCTCAGAAGATGTGATGAAGATCATTCCTCCGCTGAGGAACAGTGAAAGTAACAAACGCTCCTCAGAAGATGTGATGAAGATCATTCCTCCGCTGAGGAACAGTGAAAGTAACAAACGCTCCTCAGAAGATGTGATGAAGATCGTTCCTCCGCTGAGGAACAGTGAAAGTAACAAACGCGCTCCTCAGAAGATGTGATGAAGATCGTTCCTCCGCTGAGGAACAGTGAAAGTAATAAACGCTCCTCAGAAGATGTGATGAAGATCATTCCTCCGCTGAGGAACAGTGAAAGTAATAAACGCTCCTCAGAAGATGTGATGAAGATCGTTCCTCCGCTGAGGAACAGTGAAAGTAACAAACGCTCCTCAGAAGATGTGATGAAGATCATTCCTCCGCTGAGGAACAGTGAAAGTAACAAACGCTCCTCAGAAGATGTGATGAAGATCATTCCTCCGCTGAGGAACAGTGAAAGTAACAAACGCTCCTCAGAAGATCCTGATGATCAGATTTGAGAATAAAACATGATTGATGGAGAATCAAGTAAAGCTGAGCTGCTTCAGAAAGTGTTCATCTGGAGATATTACTGCAGTTATTCTGACCCTTACTTGATCAAAATCACTCCAGATTTGACATCAGAAGCTGAACATTTGTACAATTAAGAGCTTTTACTGAATAAAACCCTCTAAACTATCAATCAGATGACAGAAGACATGAGGAGATTGTGTGTGAAACATGTTTAACAGCAAAGTTTGATCATTTTGAAACCTTAGAAATGTGCCTATTAAATATGATACTGTAGCTTTAGAGTTAATAAGCCAAAATATGAGATATGAACTAGTTTTTGTTTTGGCTGTTGTGGTTATTAAATGTGATGCCTTTAGTTTCTATTATCACCAAACATGATGCCGATACAGTGAATGATGCACAGTGCATAATATCTGCTAATTATTCTTAATCATGTGTTTTGTATGTTAGCAGGGTTTGTAGAAAGTCAACCAGATCATCTGTGAGGTTTTAGGGTGAAGATATGAGGATCAGGATGAAAGGAGACACTGGTGATCATTGCTCAATCTAAAGGCAGGATGAAAGTCTTTAATGTTTGTAGATTGTAATCATGACACTTAGTGTTTTCTCTGTGCCCTCGTGAATGAAACAGCCTTAAAATCAACATCCGGACGTATGATTATGAGATCGTAATGACAGCAGCGTGTTTGGCTTTACATTCTGAGCACCGGAAATCAATACATTCATTGACTGAGAGAGAGAGATCCATCTGTACGCTGAAACACACCACATGACTTCAGCTTCAGAGTCCATCGTGATGCATTATGGGCCGGAGTCAGTCACTCTCTCGTATGCTGGCGGAGTAAGAGAACTGAGGGAAGTGAGCGACCGGCCCAGGCGTCCTCCACGTCCTCACGGCTCACTGAAACACAAGCACAGCATTGATCACAATCACAGTATGAGAGAGAAGTAGAGCCGCAACAAGCTCCTGTGGCTCAGTGGTAGAGCATTGCGTTAGCAGCGCAAAAGGTTGTGGGTTCAATTCCCAGGAACACACATACTGACAATACATGTATAACCTGAGTCGCTTTGGATAAAAGCGTCTGCTAAATGCATAAATGTAAATATCCCCTCCGCGCATTTAATAATCACTCCGCTCCGGGTTCACCATTTCCCGCTCACGCTAGGCCTGTCACGATAACAACTCTTTGTTGTGCGATATATTGCCCCAGAAATACTTGCGATAAGCGATTTGTCATTTTATGCCACTTAATATATAATCATAATATAACAGCATGATATTTAGCAAAACATGTTTCTTCGTAAAACAATCGCAAAACATTCGAGTTTGCAAAATGTTTGTTCCTTTGTAAAACAATTGCGTTTGATTACAAAACTTTTGTGTTCATTAGTAAATCATTAGCATTAGTTTGCAAAATATCTGCAATAATTTGTAAAACGTGCTTTTGTTTGTTAAATATTTGCTTGTTCGTAAAAGAAAATGCGTTGCAAAACGTGCCTTTATTCGTAACATTTTTGTTCCTTTGTAAAACATTTGCATTTGTTCTTAAACATTTGTTCACTCATAAAATATTTATATTTCCTCCAAGAAACTTTGCATTTGTTTGCAAAACCATTGCGCTGCCTTAATAAACTTTGTGTTTGCTCGCAAAAGGAATAAAATATAGTTTTCTAAGCTCATATTATTTCCATTAGCATAGTTTAATACGTTTGTTATACCATTTAAGATGTTTAATTTTTTTTACCTTAAATTTCATAAATTGAGACTTTTTTTTTTTTACACGTGCCATTAAGTAGACGTTGGACTTACGCTTGTCTGGCGGTGTAACAGTGATGCTCTGCACTGTGAACTCGTCATCAAAGTAGCGCGTGTCCGTCTCTGACGTCACCTGCGGTTTAAAGGGCGGCACCAGCTGCAGAACAAACAAAAACCAGGTGTCAGAATCTGCATCCAAACCCTTCAGCACCAACTCACGATCAGAAGCACCTTCTTCTGCAGCACGTCCTCCCAGTGAATACAGGAGAAGAACTTGTGCCCCATCACTTCTCTGGCATCATCAGGTCCGCCTCCGAGCCTGCAGCCAATCAGAAGCATTCACAATGTCACCTGATCACATCACGATGATGAGCTCCAGTCATATACAGAGGTGGCCAAAATTATTAGAAGACTAGTATTTTCAGCAACTAAATAATATTTCTTTCTATCTTCTGCTGTAGTGTGTCAGTAGGAAATATCAGTTTACATTTCCAAACATTCATTTGGCCATTAATTGTAATAATCCAGTGATATTTTTGTGCTCCACACAGAGATATGATCTGATCATCATCAGTCTGTCTGGAGAAGAAACACAACAAACTGAGACTCAATCCAGAAGAACTGTGTCTCGAGACGCTTCGAGAAACCTCCTGAGAAACTCTGCTGAAGTGCACCGAGGACAAAAGCTGCTTTAAACACAAAGCATGCTCACACCAAATGTTCATTTCATTTAGTTAATCGAAGTTAACTGATCTATTCATGACATTATTTTGACAGCATCCTCATTTTACTGCATTTTTCCACAAGTGCCTAAACGTTGAACAGCTCTGTATCTTTGCAGGAGGTTTCTCTGCGCCCGAGACACAGTTCTTCTGGATTGAGTCTCAGTTTGTTGTGTTTCTTCTCCAGACAGACTGATGATGATCAGATCATATCTCTGTGTGGAGCACAAAAATATCACTGGATTATTACAATTAATGGCCAAATGAATGTTTGGAAATGTGAACTGATATTTCCTCCCGACACACTACAGCAGAAGATAGAAAGAACTGACTTGAAACCATTCTTTAGCTGTTGTTCTAATAATTTTGTATATATATGAGGTTGACCTCTGTTTGGGGTCTTTCCTCAGCAGGCCGGTCAGCAGCGCTTTGGCTTCGGGTGAGAGGTTCTTGGGGAAACGGATCTCCTCCATCACGATGAGCTCGAAGAGCCGCTCGTGGTCCTGATTGTAGAAGGGCAAGCGTCCGCACATCATCTCGTACATCACCACTCCCAGACCCCACCAGTCCACCGCACGGCCGTAATCGTTGTCCTCCAGCACCTGAACACAACCAGACGTCACTCCTGTCATAATGCTCCAGCATCAGCACTTCATGACATGTATTACTAAAATCTGACCCTCTCTGTGAAATCCAGGCTAAAGTCTCAAAATCTGATGATGAGATAACAAGCATCAAAGTTAGATTTCAACATTAATTTCACTATGATTTCAATCTTTGACATGACTATACTCAGTCAATATTAAACATATCAAGGTTACATTTTCACAGAATGTTCTATTTTATGAATCATGATTTTATGTAGAAAACAGTAAATCACAAAAAATGACTTTAGCTGGGTTTTCACAGTCAGGATCACATTATTAGAATTAAAACGTAAACAAGTTTTTCTTTATAAGAAGCGTGTACAATCAGATTTGATAATTAAAACGTGAAGCCAATCAGGATTTAGAAAGACACTGAATCACTGAAGAGCATGTGAACAATTTATTGCTTTCATATATACCAGTAATTAAAATAATTCAGCATTGTTTATTAAAACAAAGATGTTTATTAGACAAGATAGTCAATCATAACTATCACAATATCCATTAATATCATAAGTGCAAATGGGCTTTGTGATGTTATGGCAATTTATTCTTTAATTTAGATATTTAATATAGGATGGACAGCAATTTATAAAGTTGCATGTATTTAGGAGCATTTTTGTGCATATGAATGTTATATAAATCATTTCAGAAATTGTCAAACATTTAGGATAATTTTACAAAAGCCCAGGATTCCAGAAATGTTCATATTTTTCAGGGTTCCTGTTCTTTTTAACCTATTAATTTACATTATCCATTTTTCTAGTCATTTGTGATTTACAAGATTCAAAAAAATATTTGTACTGATACAATATTTTAGAGTTTGGTATAATTCGAAATGTATTTTTATTATCAAAATGCCCATGTTGTTTTCAGATTTGATGTATTTCCACAACTTTTATTCACATATAAACATGCATAGAGCACATCATGGAGTTTACTCACTGCCTTATTTAGTCATTTTGTCTTGTTTTCTAGTATAAATATCAAAAAAATGACTTGTCTTGAATCAAGATGCATTTACTGTAACATTAAAATTGATTTTAAGATATCATATCTTGTTTGCTGTAAAAAAATATATAATATATTTTTTCAGTTTTTGCTTAAAACAAGCAAAACAATCTACCCATGGGGCAAGAAAAATGATCTTGTGTAGCCTTTGAATTAAGAACATTTTCTTGCCCCATTGGCAGATATTTTTGCTTGTTTTAAGCAAAAACTAACTCAATTTTGATATTTGTTTTACAGAAAACAAGACATAATATCTCAAGTCATTTTGCTTGTACAGTAAATGCATCTTGATTCAAGACAAGTCATTTTTTAGATATTTATACTAGAAAACAAGACAAAAATACTAAGTAGGATTTTTTGCAGTGCTTGTGTTTACCATCTGTGATTCTGTATGCATGCGTGTTCATGTGTGTCACAGTCACATGTGTTTAAAGTGAATGATGACAGGATTGTAATGTTTGGGTGAACTATCATCGTGGTCCCTGGTCGAGAGCCGCTGTAGCAGACACAGTGTGTGTTCTTGAGTACCTCCGGCGCAAGGTATTCTGGGGTTCCACAGAACGTTTTCATGGTGGCCTCATCTGTGATCCCCTCCTTACAGAGACCAAAGTCTGTGATCTTCATGTGTCCGTCTTTATCCAGCATGAGGTTCTCCAGCTGAGTGAACAGAGAACACGATCCTCATCAACACATAACGACACTATTGTCTTCTGTAGAACTGCTTTGCTTATACAACAGTTAAAAAACTGATATTGTGCTACATATTCAATATTGTCTGTTTTGATCAATTTCACAAACGAAAATAGTTCAAGTCTATATCAGAAGTCATAGATCAAAGCCACAGTAGAACTGTTGAGCGTCTCTGATCAACACACAGCAGTGATTCATTACTGAATGAACGAATGGAGTGAATCAATGATTCAGTGACTCATTGCACCTACTGTTGCTTTTTGTTTCATAATTACATATTCATTTCAGAAAAATGTATTTCAATATTTCAATACAATAAAACATTAATAGCCATTTCATATTATATATGCAATGTTCAAATAAAATATTTCTTCTAAAGCTGTAATGTCTATTTGGTGCATTTCTCATTTAACACAATAACGAATAAATTATCTTTTGGGGGTAATCTCTCAGCCCAAACTGATGTGCATTTAATTAGATTAATTATTCGGCACGTCATGCAAGTAATTAGATTAACACTTTTTAATCGCTTGACGGCTCTAGCGCAGAAATAAAGGTGACTTGGAATGATGACATTTCTAACGTGTTGCAATGATAATATGTAAGAAACGATGCAACTGTTTGCTTATAGTGTACATACACTTATTACATAATACATTATCTATATAGTATGTTCATAGTACACCCATCTGCATATCGTGCTGATAGTATATACACATCTGTAAATTATGTCCATGGTACTATCTTTATCTATATATTGTACTTGCTGCTTATTGCACTTCTGGTTAGATGCTAACTGCATTTCATTCCCTTGTACCTTACATGTGCAATGACATTAAAGTTGAATCTAATCTAAACTTTCAAGGAATTCAAACTATTTATGTACCAAGAAATCTAAACTGATGAAAAATACTAAATAAAACCAAGCAAGCGGTTGTTGGTGTGCGTCTGACCTTCAGGTCCCTGTAGACGACGTTCTGTGAGTGCAGATATTCGAGAGCAGAGACGATCTCAGCGCCGTAGAAGCGCGCTCTGTCCTCAGAGAAGACACGCTCACGGGACAGATGGAAGAACAGCTGCGGGCGAGAGACACGTCAGAAGCACAGGAGAGAGAAAACAGCAGCGCCTGATTGAAACACACGCTCATACCTCTCCTCCATTAGCATACTCCATCACAAAACACAGCCGGTCAGTGGTCTGAAAGGCGTATTTAAGAGTCTGAAACACAACAGAGCAGTCAGACATGCAGAGACATTTATACATGAACACACACACACACACACACACACACACACACACACACACACACACACACACACACACACACACACACACACACACACACACACACACACACACACACACACACACACACACTGACCGTCAGGAACGGGTGTCTGGTGCTCTGCAGCACTCGACTCTCTGTGACCGTGTGTGCCACTTCATCCTAAACAAACACATTCAAACACAGATCAACCAAGCTTAGCACTCTGATTATATGTGCTAATTAAGGGTGTAACGTTCACAAAATTCATGGTTCGATACAATACAGTGGTGTCACGGTTCGGTACGTTTTCGATACAGCAAAAAGAAAGAAATGCCAGATAAACTTATCATTCAGGAACTAAACACCGTGCAAAACAGTCCTATGGCTTTGTTTAGAATTACTTTTGTTGTCGAAATAGCGCAAAAACTTGCCTCTTAAGTCTCTTAATTAACGTCTTGCTTTTTGAACTGTTGTAAAAAATAATTTGTAATCATGCAGATTTTTGGAGAGAACAAATAACAGCACTCTTCTGTGATATTAAGTATATGAAATTATGTAAATATACACATTTTCTGCCCCCATATCTTGAATTCTGAGATCATTCTAAATGTATTTTAATAGACAATCATGCAGTGAAAGAACACACTCTCTATGCGCACACGCATTAATCAAATCATAGGATAATACGCTGTTTAGGATTAATCCAATGAATCGTTCGGTTTGTAATGTGTACCGAAAGAAAGCATCATACCAAACGGTTCAATACGAATCGTGTATCGTTACACCCCTAGTGCTTATATGGCAATAAATAGCAATATTTATATATAATATTAACTAAAACACAGAGACTGTAGTGAAGAGTGATGGCACAAACGAACTGTTGAATCAGACTTGAATGATTCGTTGTAACACAGTTTGAACTGATTCACAGAACTCAACCACTTAAGTAAAAGCAACTTAAGATGCTTTCAAAACAAAGTTCACTAGGTCGCAGGATGATTATCATCATAATCTAAAACTATACTAAAAATAAATTTAAATATTAGATTCAAAACTTGTTTCCTTAACTACCTGAAAAGCACTAATATTTGGATGGGAACAATAAAATGACTAACAAGGAAAATATTCAAAAAATTACCTTAAAATAAAACTGAACTAAAAATACAATAGTAATATAAAAATAATAATACAAATGACAAAAGCACATAACAAAATTAATTAAAATGTAACTTAAATTAACATGAAAACTGAAAATATTAACCTAAAATCTAATTCAAACTCTATAATATTACACTGTAAAATGTATAAGGATTTTTAGTGTTCAAAATATTGAATCTATGTATTTTTTTTTCTTGCATTAACCTTCTTTTGGAGTAGAGATGAAAATACACCACCCGGGCTAAATCTGGCACACTGATTCTGGGAACTGTTAATGTGTAAAGTCTCTGATTTAATAAATTAAAATCACACTACATTTTCTAAAGTCCTGAAATCTAAAACCATCTTCCGATCTCATTTCAACAACAGTGTTTTTGCTAGTCACGGGTTGGTTAGCAAAGAGTCTTGTCACCTTAGCGATGATGACTTCCTTCCGCAGGATCTTCATGGCGTAGTACATCCCCGACGCTTTCTCTCGCACCAGAATCACCTTCCCAAACGTGCCTTTACCCAGCAGCTTCAGGTAATCGAAGTCATTCATCGTCTGAAAGCACAAACCACCATCATCAGTGCAAACCGCTGACGGATTTCTACGCTCGTAACCGTAATCTACAGAGAGACGCACCACTCTGGAGCTGGATTTGGACAGAGACGCCTCCATGTCCTCCAGACCGCTGAGGTCACCGGGAGAGCTGAACTTGATCTCCATTGGTTCGCCTGCTTCTCGTGCCTGCAGCCCATTGGCCACGGCCTGGATCGCACGCATCCACTCGTCCCTTCATACGGTTACAAGCAGGATTTACCAGGGTGAAGAACACACAGCAGAGTAAACTTGTGTCCAGAAGTATAAAACGGATTTGTAATAATAACCTATAAAGCATTAATGACAGACGACTGTGAGCGATGAGGTTGTTAATCGATGGTTTGTGCTTTTGTTGAAGCAGTCTATATAATTTCAACTTATTTTAAAAGTCGTGTTTAACAGAATACCGCAGGAAAATCTGGAAATGTATTTCTCAAACTATACGATATATTTTTTATCTTAAAGGTGTGTGTAGATTTTGGCGTTATTTAGTGGTTGAGGTTATGAATTGCAACCAACGGCTCAGTCCGTTGCTCATTGCAATAAATTGCTCATAACGGTTCATTATGTAAGGTCTTTATACTCCTCTGAAAACGTAGTTATGTATATTATATTGTATTTCAGTCTATAGATCATCCTAAATATTACACAGTGCACCTTTAAATTACTTATGTGCCGCTATATATATGAAATTATTTCTCAAAACTATAAATATATACACTAGTGCTGTGTTTGATACATCGATACGACGATGTATCGTCACAGAGATTTGACGATACGAGTACACCGTTTAAAATGTTTAACACCATATTTAATCTGGCTACTACTGGGTTGCCTGATATAAAGAGACGTAATCCCCGAATCAGAGCAATACACTTGAGGAATACAGAAATATCTGCTAAGTGTGTTACTTATCTTTGTCAAGCTGGCAACCATGTGCACGCTCTCTCTCTACTGAGGATAAACACGCTTGCTTTCTGAAAACACCGGCTAGCTTGCAGTTCAGCGATCTCCACGTCAATATTAATCATAATTCATAATAATCAAGTGTTCACTTATGACAGAGAGAGGGAGAGAGAGATGCTGTGTATGTATGAATTACCACCGTAACAATGAAGCTGTGGCTTTTATTCCTTTAGAAATAATGATGTTACCATCTCCTTGTTGAAAAAAATAAAGTAGCTTTTGAGCGATTAAGCTACTTTATTGATAAAATTGTGGGGCAGCGCTAAAAAGTTTGTTGCTGAAAGTCTGTGTGCGGCCACAACATTATCTCTGTGTGTGTGTGTGTGTGTGTGTGTTCGCGCATGAGATTCAGTGAAGACTGTGCCAGTTTATGCTTTTGAAATTCAGTGCAGTCCTGTATCGTGATACGTATCGTATCTTTGCTGGTGATACACAGCACTAATATATACACATATACTATATATATATATATATACAATATATAATTATATATTTACTAGAAATGCACCAATTGCAATTTTTTGGCCGATTTCGATTTCTTTATAAGTGTGAACTGCCGCATTTGCAATGCTTCATGGGATTGAAAAAATACAAGCTGCTTATTAAACTTTATAGTCGTGTATCTTTGTCTTTTTATTTGATTCTCCAGTGCATTTTGAAAGCTCATCTCTCAGCAGCAGACACGCGTGCATGCGTGTGTGTGTGTGTGTGTGTGTGTGTGTGAGAGAGAGAGAGAGACAGAGTGTGTGTGTGTGTGAGAGAGAGAGAGAGAGAGTGTGTGTGTGTGTGAGAGAGAGAGAGAGAGAGTGTGTGTGTATCTGTGAGAGAGAGAGAGAGAGAGAGAGAGAGTGTGTATGTGTGTATGAGAGAGAGAGAGAGAGAGAGAGAGAGAGTGTGTGTGTGTGTGTGAGAGAGAGAGAGAGAGAGAGAGAGAGAGAGAGAGAGAGAGAGTGAGAGTGTGAGAGAGAGAGAGAGAGAGAGAGAGAGAGAGAGAGAGAGAGAGAGAGAGAGAGAGAGTGTGTGTGTGTGTGTGTGTGTGTGTGTGTGTGATGAAGCTCGGGTTCACCTCTCCTCACTGCTCTCCACGTGGAAGGTTCTCTCGATGACGCTCGTCCACTGCAGGCAGCGGATCATGAAGGTGTTGGGCCGCGGACGCTCGGTCTTCATCAGCTGACACTCTGGAAACACACGACCCGTTCACACACACACACTCATCTGCCTCAGCATCTCCAGCACAACTCACCTTCCACAGAGAAGTTATTGAGCGGAGCCGCGCTCTGATCCGTCAGCTCCGGCTTCTCCTTGTAGCCCGTGAAGGACCCATCACTCTTCAGGATGAAGTAGCGCGGCCTCCATGTCTTTATGTACTCACCTGTGTGACACACACACACACACACACACACACACACACACACACACACACACATCACACACACACATCAGAACATGACGTCTCGCAGCAGACACTCGCAGGAATCTGCCGTACCTCGTTTATAGAGCCAGCCTTCCTTCACCACGCTGACCTCCGTCATGATGGGCGGGGCTTGACAGTGAGTGACACTTCAACTTGATAACCTGCCGGCTGCATTTTTAAATGAGTTTAAAACAAAATATTATAGTTTAAAAGCCTGGTTGAATACATATTCTTTAAATATTTGATTTATCAAAACATTTAATTTAAACAGTTAAACTTACAAAACATTATTTAAAAACTTGTTTTATGTCAGTTTCAGAATACTTAACATCTTCGCTTTGAATTGACAATATTTTATTAAAAATAAACTTTTTAAAACAGTTCTTAGTTTATATGAGTGTCATAATATTTCATCTCTCTAATATCTTTGATTAGGACTGATTGGATTTTTTTAAATAAAACGTTTTAATTACAAAAAAAATGTGTTGAAAGCATCAAACTTACAAAATAAATTAGTTTATATGAGTGTCATAATATTTCATCTCTCTTTAACATTTTTGCTTTGGTTAGAAAATACATTTAAATTAAAATGTGTAGTTAAAAACAATCTTTTTAAAAGCGTTAAAACTTATACAGTTTTATTTGTAAAAATGTAGTTTGAATCAATTTCAGAATATTTAATTTTCCGTTAACACTTTGCTTTGGATTGATCTGACTTTTTTAATTAACTTTTTAAATAATCCAATAAACTTACAAAATATAGCCAATTTTTTCAAAATGTAATAACTAATTATTATAATCATTAATTAAAATATTTTTTATTTCAAAATAAAAACTTGGTTCAGTCTTTCTTTAACATCTATACTTAGCATTGATCATCAAATATAAATAAGACTTTTTTATTTTAAAAAGACGAGTTAAATATTATGAAATATTACTTGGTTTATATTATTGACAGAATATGGAATCATCATCATCTTCGGCTTGATCAAAAATTATTTGGAATTAAAAATTAACTTAAAAAAAAAGAGTATACTATAAAATACTAAAATATATCAATAAAATATACTCAAAATAATACTATAACATTCTAAAAAGGTAACGTACAGTGGTGGTGTCCTATGGTAATATCATGGTACATATACCATGGTAACGTTATTGAATAATTACCATATCCAAATACAATAATATTTACATGGTACTTGACAGAATGTCATATTACTGACACTGTAAATGTCCAAACGTTATGATCTTACCATAGTAACGTTACAGTTTAAAACATGGTATTCCCGCCGGTTAATGTAAACTGAGTAACTGACACCACATTAAGAGTTAAAACACAAAGAATCGCGTCCTGAAGGGTTTGTGATGGAAATCTCCAGATGAAGCGTTAGTTAGTCGTGTGAAGCTGCTAGTTGAAGCTAAGCTAACTTACCTTAACAAACTAACACAACATGAACTTTGAGCTTCAGCGAGCAAACCGACTTTAACCGTCACGGTCCGAACAGTCACGTTTATTCTGATATTATTCACATATTATCTCTGATATTACAGTGAAACACACTGATTAAACGAGTTATTTAGTGATTTATCCAAACTAACGTTACCTGTTTACTGTCAGTGCTGAGTAGTTTACCACACAAACTGTCGGTTAACCATCGCTCCGCTCGTATTGTGATTAAACACGAGCACACTGACGGCTGTCTCGCTTCATTTATCGCGTTTTGATCCGGATCGAGTGAAAATTAAACGCGCTTTTTGCAGGACTGGCTCTCGCTGGCGTTCAGAGTTCACCAGCAGCACGCTTCGCTTCACGCCACGTGACGTCAGCACGCTCGCTGCGCCCCGCTGATCTGGGGTCAGTTTGGCGCGCTTCGCCGCTGCGGCGGGAATGAGAGTGAAGCGGAGACACTGATCCGGGATCAGCCTGACCTTCAAACGGCTTTATTTGCTTTTCCAAGCGCTGCATAGCGGATCTCTTACTGTAAAAAACGACATGCCGTACAAAGTTGCCCAAAACTATTCATAACACACACACACACACACACACACACACACACACACACACACACACACACACACACACACACACACTCATTAAAAGCACTTTGGCGGTACCATGGTAATACTACAGGACGTTTATGTTAATGACATCATATACAAATAACACATATTAATACATTGATGTTCCTCATACACATTCAGAGCTTCAGAACATCTGTGCATCCCTGAGACTCACATCTGGATCTTCTTCAATATTATCATCTTACATGAATTAACAAATAAACTCGGGGGGTTGCAATCTTTCAGGTAGCTATAAAAATACATTCATATTGCGAAAAATATTATAAAAATGCTTACTTTGAGTAAAATATTTTGATAAAATTTTAAATTTCAAGTGATTATTATTAATTAAATATTAATAAATTAAATAATCATTTTTAATTCAATTAAAAATGTCATACATTTATTTATTTATTGATTATTTTTTAATTTTTTTTTAATACATTTTTTTTCAGATTATTTATTTTTAAACTAATTTATTGTAATCAATGTTTAATTTTAGTCAATTATGTATTTTTAAATCAATTTATTTTAATCAAATTTGTATATATATATATATTTTTTATCAATTTATTTTTTTATCAAATTGTAATTTTCTATTTTTTTCTTTAATTTTTTTATAAATTAATTTGAATCACATTTTAGTTTTATACAAACTATATTTAAACACATTATACATTAATCAAATTGTTGTTCTAATCAAATTATTTATTTTGAAACTAATTTATTGTAATCAATGTTTAATTTTATTCAAATTATTTATTTTTAAATCAATTTATTTTAATCAATTTTTCTTTTTTAATTTATTTTTTAAATCTATTTATTTGTAATCAAATTTTATTATTATTTTTTTTTTAATAAATACATTTTTAATCATATTTTTTTTATACAAATTATTTTTAAACACATACATTAATCAAATTGTTTTTCTAATCAAATGATTCATTTTGAAACTAATTTATTGTAATCAATGTTTAATTGTATTCAAATTATGTATTTTAAAAAAATATATATTTTAATCTAATTTTTTTAATCAATTTTTTTAATCAAATTGTAATTTTCTAAAATTTGCATTAAAAACCCTGCCGGTCAAACCCGGTTCACATAAGAGTGCATGATAAATAACCTGCAATTACACAGAATCACATATTCTGATCATTGTAGATGAAAACAACTAACGAGTCCCACTGTTTCTAGATCCAGGTGTACATGTAAACAGATGAGATTAAAACACTCGACACAGCAGCGGATCACAAACACATTAACAGACATCATTAACATTCAGAGAAAACGAGAAGTGAAAGACGATAAGGGTACAAGCGAGTGTCTCGGGTGCTGGAGTGAGTTTCTTGCATCTTGAAGCGTGAGAAAGAAGCGTCTTGTGTTCGTGGTTCAGCTACGCCACATTGATCTTCTGCAGCTCCTCCAGCAGAGCTGTGGAGGACACACACGAATCAGAGCAGGAACACATCACTGTATCTCTGTGAAGAAGAGCGAAGGAACCCGACTGACCGCTGATGATCTCGTCCTTCACCTTCTGCAGCTCCTTGCGCATCTCCTCCAGGATGTCCTGCGCTCAGACAGAGAGGCGTTTCAGTGTCGGGGAAAGGTACTTTCTAAAGTAACTGATTATGCTACTTAGTTACTTTTATGGAAAGAAATGCGTTACGCTACTTTTGAGTTACTTAATAAATCTGGGCAGGGTTTGCTTGTTTGTGTTTAATATAAAAAGTTCTTCTTGTACAAATGTAAACACACCAGAAGTGAATCCGCTTCAGGCTGAAGGAAATGTAAATTCACGTCTGTACAGTAGAGGGCGCCGCTCAAACTAATCACATGAAGAATATGACGCAGGAGAAGAAAGTTCAACACTATTCACCAATAACTCAAATCAAACACTAATGTGTCATTTCTGCTTATTAGTACGGTTGAATTGAATCATCGAAGTCAGTAATAAAGATGGGGATTAAAAAAATGGGATTAAATACATCAATTATATTAACTAGTGATCTTTTCTTTTCAGTAACTGTGTGTGTGTGTGTGTGTGTGTGTGTGTGTGTGTGTGTGTGTGTGTGTGTGTGTCTGTGTGTGTGTGTGTGTGTGTGTGTGTGTGTGTGTGTGTGTGTGTGTGTGTGTGTCTGTGTGTGTGTGTGTGTGTGTGTGTGTGTGTGTGTGTGTGTGTGTGTGTGTGTGTGTGTGTGTGTGTGTGTGTGTGTGTGTGTGTGTGTGTGTGTGTGTGTGTGTGTGTGTGTGTGTGTGTGTGTGTGTGTGTGTGTGTGTGTGTGTGTGTGTGTGTGTGTGTGTGTCTGTGTGTGTGTGTATGTGTCTGTGTGTGTGTGTGTGTGTGTGTGTGTGTGTGTGTGTGTGTGTGTGTGTGTGTGTGTGTGTGTGTGTGTGTGTGTGTGTGTGTGTATATGTGTGTGTGTGTGTGTGTGTGTGTGTGTGTGTGTGTGTGTGTGTGTGTGTGTGTGTGTGTCTGTGTGTGTGTGTGTGTGTGTGTGTGTGTGTGTGTGTGTGTGTGTGTCTGTGTGTGTGTCTGTGTCTGTGTCTGTGTCTGTGTGTGTTGTGTCTGTGTGTGTGTGTGTGTGTGTGTGTGTGTGTGTGTGTGTGTGTGTGTGTGTGTGTGTGTGTGTGTGTGTGTGTGTGATGGTACAGTGGCTGAGAGAGCTCAACATGCTGCAACTTCAGAAAACACATGCAAATAGAAAAAGCACCAGCAAATCAAGAAAACATCTTCATCAGTTTGACAACAGGTGGTGCAAATGCTCACAACACAACCAAATACATTTATGTGCAGTGCGTTTCTTTTATGGTTGTGTTGTGAGCATTTGCAGCATGTGCGTTGTAAAATTGAGGAAGTTGTTTTCTTAATTAGCAGGTGTTTTCTCTATTTGCATGGTGGTGTTGCTGACCTGTTTTAGTTTCTCCATGTCTGAGGCGTCTCCTGTGCTGCTGCCGGGTCTCGTCCTGCGAGAAGAAGCCAAACACACGGATCTTCAGCTCGATCTTCAGACGCTCAACAGCAGAACTCAGGGAAGAGAAGCGAGACGTACCTGCTCAACGGAGCCGCAGTCGCAGGAGACACCGGGCTCTTGTCCTGACCCTTAGACGCTGAATTCACCCTGTTCAAAACCAGTTACCGTTAACCAAAACTAGAACTATTCAACTATAGAAATTATTAACCAGAACTAGTAAAAGCATGTTTGTGAACTGCTGAAATATTAGAATAAAATACAAACCACTAAAATAGTCAAATATAGCAAACTAACTGAAATAAGTCTAAGTACTAAAATTGAAATAAAATAAAATTAGACTAAATTGAAATGCAAATAAAATTGACTAAAAGCTAAAATACAATATAACAAATACTGGATTGCAAAATAATAAACTAAAATATATATTTTTTAAATTTTGCCTTGACACCTAACTGAAATAAGTTTAAATACTAAAATCACTAAATGAAATATAATTAACATGTACACTGGAATAAAATTAAAACTGAAATAAAAAAAATATTTTAAACAATTTATAAATATTAAAAACTAATAATTGTTTTTAAACAAGTGTGCTTATTGTTAACTAAAACTATAGAAATTAAATAAAGCAAATAGTAAAAATAAAACAAATTGAATTTTTTTAATATTTCCTTGGCAACTAACTGAAATAAGTTTAAGTAATACAATTACTAAAAAAAGTGTATAAAAATAAAATTAAAACTGAAATAAAATGAAATGAAACTAACTGAAATAAGACATATTTTTATAAAACAAAAACAAATAGGCTACTAAATACTTTAGAAAAAAATGTTTTTTAAATTTAGTAACCAGTCTTGTTATTGTTAACTAAAACTATTAAAAACATTGTTAAATGAAAGAAAGCTGAAATAAAACAAATATTAGATACAAATTAAAGAAAAAGGTTGAAGTACTACAACTGATGGCTGAAATTAAACTGAAACTGAAATAAAAAATACAGTAAACCTATTTAGAATTTAATAATACAAATGACCAAAAGCACATAAACAAGTAAATAGAATAAAAATGAAAACTGAAAATATAAAGGTAACAGTCCAACACCCCCCCGTCTGAATCACACAGCAGGTCTAGTGAAGCATCAGACATCCTGTTCTTACCGTGACACAGACGACGGTTTCTCCCAGGGCTTCTTCACCACGTCTGGTTTGTCTGAATGAGAAACATTAAGAGCATTTGAGGTCATGATGTTCACCGTAAACAGGAAGAGCAGAGAGATGAAGAAGTGATTTGACTCTCACCTGCAGCTCTGGAGTCACTGTTCACAGAATCAGCCTGAGAACAGAGAGAGCAGAGATCAGAGGAACCGACACACACATTATCACTAACACACACACACACACACACACACACACACACACACACACACACACACACACACACACACACACACACACACACACACACACACACACACACACACACACACAGACACAGACACGACTCTCACACACACACATACACACACACACACACACAGACACACGACTCTCACACGCACACACACACACACACTCACACACACACACACACACACACACACACACACACACACGGCTCACACACACACACGACACACACACGCACACACACACACACACACACACACACACACACACACACACGACTCACGTTGCTTGTTTCTTCCTTCTTGACAGCTGGAACTTCAGAAACTTTTTTCCTGTAACACACACAGATGAAGATGAAGAGCTGCTGTATTCACACACACACACACACACACACATACGCACTACACACTAAACACCCACATGCAATATATAGTGTTACTGCTGCCGCATCAGTTTCAGATTGACACTAAATCGAACATGAGCAACTGGAGGAGACTTTTAGACGGCCACTTCCTGTCTAAGCAAATGGTTTCGGACTAAATTTATGTATATGTGTATATGAATGTATGTATATGTGTATATATTTCTACTGCAGAGCAAACATCATATGATTGTGGTGGCGTAAGACTGACCGTCGAGCAAAAATTGCACTCATTTCTCCCATCAGTCCTCCTCCACCACCGCCTCCTCCTCCTCCTCCTCCTCCTCCTCCTCCTCCTCCTCCTGTGCTGGCGCTTACAGCAGGAACCGGTGCTCCGCTTTCGTCCTGCACACACACACACACACACACACACACACACACACACACACACACACACAGTCATGAAAAGTCATACAAATTCATTGGTTAGCATAAATATTAGACACCATATTTGACATAAAATATTTTACTAAAATGTAATAAAATACTATATATATATATATATATATATATATATATATATATATATTAGAGATGCACCATTACTAAATTTATCTGCCGATTATCCAGAATGATATCTACTGATACAGACAGTTGACTATCCAGAATGATATCTGCTTATATAGCTACTGATAGTTGATTATCCAGAATGATATCTGCTTATATAGCTACTGATAGTTGATTATCCAGAATTATATCTGCCGACACTGACAAACGGATTATTTATAATGATATCTTTAGAATGACATCTACCGATACGACAGCCAATTGTTTAGAATGATATCTACTGATACAACAGCTGAATATTCTGAATAAGATCTGCCAATACCATTACTGATAGCCGATTATCCAGATTGATATCTGCCGATACAGACAGCTGAATATTCAGAATGATATCTGCTTATATAGCTACTGATATCCGATTATCCAGAATGATATCTGCTTATATCCTTACAGATATTCAATTATCCAGAATGATATCTGACAACACTGACAACTGCCGATACCGTTACGAATAGCCGATTATCCAGATTGATATCTGCCAATACAGACAGCTGAATACTCAGAATGATATCTGCTTATATAGCTACCGATAGTCAATTATCCAGAATGATATCTGCTTATATCCTTACCGATAGTCAATTATCCAGAATGATATCTGCTTATATAGCTACCGATAGTCAATTATCCAGAATGATATCTGCTTATATCCTTACCGATATTCAATTATCCAGAATGATATCTGCTTATATCCTTACCGATATTCGATTATCCAGAATGATATCTGCTTATATCCTTACCGATATTAGATTATCCAGAATGATATCTGCTTATATCCTTACCGATAGTCAATTATCCAGAATGATATCTGCTTATATCCTTACCGATAGTCAATTATCCAGAATGATATCTGCTTATATCCTTACCGATATTCAATTATCCAGAATGATATCTGCTTATATCCTTACCGAGTCAATTATCCAGAATGATATCTGCTTATATCGTTACCGATATTCGATTATCCAGAATGATATCTGCTTATATCGTTACCGATAGTCAATTATCCAGAATGATATCTGCTTATATCGTTACCGATATTCGATTATCCAGAATGATATTTGCTTATATCCTTACCGATATTCAATTATCCAGAATGATATCTGCTTATATCCTTACCGATATTCAATTATCCAGAATGATATCTGCTTATATCGTTACCGATAGTCAATTATCCAGAATGATATCTGCTTATATCCTTACCGATATTCGATTATCCAGAATGATATCTGCTTATATCGTTACCGATATTCGATTATCCAGAATGATATCTGCTTATATCCTTACAGATAGTCAATTATCCAGAATGATATCTGCTTATATCGTTACCGATAGTCAATTATCCAGAATGATATCTGCCAATACAGACAGCTGAATATTCAGATTGATATCTGCCAATACTAATACCGATAGTCAATTATCCAGAATGATATCTGCTTATATCCTTACCGATATTCGATTATCCAGAATGATATCTGCTTATATCCTTACCGATATTCGATTATCCAGAATGATATCTGCTTATATAGCTACCGATAGTCAATTATCCAGAATGATATCTGCTTATATCGTTACCGATAGTCAATTATCCAGAATGATATCTGCTTATATCCTTACCGATATTCAATTATCCAGAATGATATCTGCTTATATCGTTACCGATAGTCAATTATCCAGAATGATATCTGCTTATATCGTTACCGATAGTCAATTATCCAGAATGATATCTGCTTATATCGTTACCGATAGTCAATTATCCAGAATGATATCTGCCAATACAGACAGCTGAATATTCAGATTGATATCTGCCAATACTAATACCGATAGTCAATTATCCAGAATGATATCTGCTTATATCCTTACCGATAGTCAATTATCCAGAATGATATCTGCTTATATCCTTACCGATATTCGATTATCCAGAATGATATCTGCTTATATCCTTACCGATATTCAATTATCCAGAATGATATCTGCTTATATCTTTACCGATAGTCAATTATCCAGAATGATATCTGCTTATATCATACCGATAGTCAATTATCCAGAATGATATCTGCTTATATCGACGATAGTCAATTATCCAGAATGATATCTGCCAATACAGACAGCTGAATATTCAGATTGATATCTGCCAATACTAATACCGATAGTCAATTATCCAGAATGATATCTGCTTATATCCTTACCGATAGTCAATTATCCAGAATGATATCTGCTTATATCCTTACCGATATTCGATTATCCAGAATGATATCTGCTTATATCCTTACCGATATTCGATTATCCAGAATGATATCTGCTTATATAGCTACCGATAGTCAATTATCCAGAATGATATCTGCTTATATCGTTACCGATATTCGATTATCCAGAATGATATCTGCTTATATCCTTACCGATATTCAATTATCCAGAATGATATCTGCTTATATCGTTACCGATAGTCAATTATCCAGAATGATATCTGCTTATATCGTTACCGATATTCGATTATCCAGAATGATATCTGCTTATATAGCTACTGCTAGTCAATTATCCAGAATGATATCTGCTTATATCGTTACCGATATTCGATTATCCAGAATGATATCTGCTTATATCCTTACCGATATTCAATTATCCAGAATGATATCTGCCAATACAGACAGCTGAATATTCAGATTGATATCTGCCAATACTAATACCGATAGTCAATTATCCAGAATGATATCTGCTTATATCCTTACCGATATTCGATTATCCAGAATGATATCTGCTTATATCCTTACCGATATTCGATTATCCAGAATGATATCTGCTTATATAGCTACCGATAGTCAATTATCCAGAATGATATCTGCTTATATCGTTACCGATATTCGATTATCCAGAATGATATCTGCTTATATCCTTACCGATATTCAATTATATCAGTCAATGATATCTGCTTATATCATGGACAACAGTGAAGGATTATAGTCAATCAAGATATTTGATCAGTCAATTATCCAGAATATATATCTGCTTATATCATTACCGATAGTCAATTATCCAGAATGATATCTGCCAATACAGACAGCTGAATATTCAGATTGATATCTGCCAATACTAATACCGATAGTCAATTATCCAGAATGATATCTGCTTATATCGTTACCGATAGTCAATTATCCAGAATGATATCTGCCAATACAGACAGCTGAATATTCAGATTGATATCTGCCAATACTAATACCGATAGTCAATTATCTAGAATTACATCTACCGATACGACAGCCAATTGTTTAAAATGATATCTGCTGATACCGCTACTGATAGCCGATTATCCAGATTGATATCTGCCGATACTGACAGCTGAATATTCAGAATTATTTTTGCCAATACCAATACAGATAGCCAATTGTATTTCCAATACAATACCAATACAGATCTAGAATGATATCTGCCGATACTGTTACCAATAGCCGATTATCAAGAATAGTATCTTCCGATACAACAGTCAATATCCAGATTGATATCTGCTGATACAGATAGCGATTATTCAAAATTATATCTGCTGATACTGATAGCTGATTATTCAGAATGATTTCTGCCGATAACGATGTTGATAGTTTGATTTTCACAATCAAATAAAAAATGTAAATGTCTTTATACAACAGTTGCATATAAGGTAGTTTAAAAAAAAAATGTCTTCAAGAAAGATTTATTCAAATATACATATATAATTATTTTCTTCAAACACAGTATGAGTCTTCAAAACTTAATTTTTGATTAGTAATATACATTGCAAAGAAATTAATTTGGAAAACTTCAAAGGCGATTTTCTCAATATTTAGATTTTTTTGCACCCTCAGTTTCCAGATTTTCAAATAATTGTATCTTGGCCAAATATTGTCCTATCATAACAAACCATACATAAATAGAAATGTATTCAGCTGTCAGATTATGTATAATTCTCAATTAAAAATGACCTTTATGACAGTTTTTTTGGACCTGGGTCACATATATCCAGGTTTTCCAAGACAAAAACTGCTGTACTAAAGTAAGAAACATCTTGATTTTGAGTGGTTTTAGCTTATTTTAATGCTTGTTTTGCCTCATTTCAAGTCATCCTGAGACCCCAGGTTGAACAGCTGGTCACATGATCAGATCTGTAGCTGTGATGCATCATGGACAACAGTGAAGTATCGCCTACTCACCTGTCAATCAAGCACTACAACACAGGAAAGCTCAAACATACATGCATCTCATTAATCATCAGATGATCATGTGACTGACCTTGGCCACTTTGCGTAGTTTAGCTCCAGCGAGCGCCGCGGCTAGACCTCCATCACCACCTCCTCCTCCTCCTCCTCCTCCTCCTCCTGAGGATGGGGGCGGAGGGGCCGGCGGGCCTCCTCCTGAAGGAGGTGGTGGTGCTGGGGGAGGCGGTGGTCCTGGAGGGGGTGGAGGTCCAGGGGGAGGAGGAGGTGCAGAGGCGGGGCCAGGAGCGGGAGGAGGGCCAGGAGCCGGAGCGGCAGACGCCTGTCTCTCTCTCTCCTGTCGTTCTCTCTCCTGCTGCTCCTGCCTGAGACACACAGTTTCACAGCTCTAATGTGACACATTTCACAGCAAAACAGGATGTTTCATGAGAAATATATGTGGGCGGGACTTGATTTTATTCATCCACTGATTGGATGGTGGATAAGGGGGACTGATGACATCAGCTGAAGGTTTAGAATAATTGAAGAGTACGTTTACAAAAATAGATAACTCTGTTTTTAACCATTTTCAAAAATCATGTTTTTTCATTGTGTATTCCAATTAACCTCAATCAAACTGCAGTTGGGTTATTTTGATTAGGTTAAAAAATAACTAAAACATACTAGCTAACTAACACAATAAAACATAATAAAAACATGATAACATGATAAGAAAAACATGATTTTTGAGTTATCTGTTTTTGCAAATAAACTCTACAATTATGATTTTGTAAAACATTTTTTAAAGAAGTCTATTCTGCTTACCAAGTCTGCATTTATTTGATCAAAAATACAGTAAAAATAGTAAAATATTTTGTATGATATAAACAGCTGTTTTATAAGTGAATATGTGTTAAAATGTCATTTATTTCTGTGATCAAAGCTGAGTTTTCAGCATCATTACTCCAGTCTTCAGTGTCACATGATCTTCAGAAATCATTCTAATATACAGATTTGCTGCTCAAGCAATATTTCTGATTATTAGCAATGATGTTGAAAACAGTCGTGCTGCACAATATTTTTGTGTAAACTGTGATACATTTAATTTTTTAGGATTCACAAATGAATAGAATGTTCGAATGAAGGCAAACTCTGATTTGTGCAGAATAAATGCAGTAAAAAGATGATGATGATGGTTGTACCTCCTCTTCTGCTCTATCTCCTCAGCGCTCAGGCCATTCGGAGGCGGTCGAGGAGAAGGAGGACACACACCTGTGAACACATACCAAAACATACAGGTGCTTTTACATGTTTCATGGCGAGACACTACAGACAAACCAGCATGTTTTCATGCACTGGTCACTTTTTGGTATATTTTGCTTCAATATCATGTATCTTTTTTCAGACTAGAGGAAAGAAAACATCCTATATACATATTTAAGATATTATTTTATTGCACTGTATCTGTTTTCATCTGTAGATTTCAATTCCAATCCATATCTTTAAAGATTTTTTCTCTTACAGACACAAGCCTTCATAGTTGTATTCCTCTTCTGAAGATTTGTCACTCACACTGTGTTATAGCACATTTTACTAATAAAAACATGTTTTTTCCTAAAGAGCTCTCACCGGTGTCTCCGCTGAGCATGTCGAGCGCATGCGCCATGCCGCTGGCGAACTGAGCGTCTTCTTTACTGCCGAAGTTCAGACCCCAGACCTGCCGCGCATCACGCCACTGGTGGAACGTAGGAGTGGCCTGGTTATATTTGATCCCTCGGACCAGAGGACAGTTAATGACCACCTGAAGAGACACACGGATGATGGACGGGAATCAGATCTTCATCAAACACACACACACACACACACACACACACACACACAGACACACACACACACACACACACACACACACACACACACACACACACACACACACACACACACACACACACACACACACACACACACACACACAGACACACACACACACAAAACACAACACAACACTCACACACACATACAGACACACGACTAACACACATGCACACACACACACACACACACGAGCGATAATAGCTCCTATGAAGAAAATCCTTCCTACGTGTACTGCGTTCGGCTAACCAGGACTTGTAATAGCACTTGCATGTTATTGCTCTTTTGTTGGTTTTGATTGCTTCTATAATGTCCTCATTTGTAGGTCGCTTTGGATAAAAGCGTCTGCTAAATGTTTAAATAAATAAATAAAATAAATAAGCCCTAAGACTGGCAAGAACGGATTCCAAATCTTCAATTCTTAACTTGCTGGATCTGTCCACTGCTTTTGATAATTCAACCACCAGATCCTCCTGTCAACCCTATTGAGAAAGGGCATCTCAGGAGTGCCTTGAGTCTTACCTCTCAGATAGGTCCTTCAAGGTATCTTGGAGAGGTGAGGTATCCAAGTCGCAACATCTAGCTACAGGGATGCCACAGGGCTCAGTTCTTGGACCACTTCTCTTTTCTGTCTACATGACTTCACTAGGTTCTGTCATTCAGACAGGCTTTTCATATCACTGCTATACTGATGACACACAACTCTAAGTCTCATTCATCCTGATGATCTGACGATAGCTGCTCGCATCTCAGCTTGTCTAACAGATATTTCTTGCTGGATGAAGGACCATCACCTTCAACTCAACCTTGCTAAGACAGAACTGCTTGTGGTTCCATCAAACCCATCGTTTCATCACAACATCACCTTCCAGTTAGGCACATCAACCATAACTCCTTCAACAACAGCCAGAAACCTTGGAGCTATGATTGATGATCAGCTGAGTTTCTCAGACCGCATTACTAAAACTGTCCAGTCCTGCAGATTTGCTTTATTCAACATCTAGAAGATCAGGCCCTTTCTTTGGGAACGGGCTTCACAACTCCTTGTTCAGACTCTTGTTCTGTCCAGACTTGACTATTGCAATGCTCTCTTGGCAGGTCTTCCAGTCCGTTCCATCAAACCTTTACAATTAATCCAGAACACGGCAGCAAGATTGATTTTTAATGAGCCAAAAATAATACACATCACACCTCTGTTTATCAATTTGCACTGGCTACCAATAGCTGCTCAAGGCATTAAATTCAAGGCATTAATGTTTGCCTACAGAACCACCTCTGGCTCTGCACCCTTTACCTAAATTCAGTACTTCAGACTTAAATGCCCTCTAGAAGCTTGTGTTCTGCAAGTGAACGACGCATTACTATACCATCCCAAAGAGGCACAAAATCACTTTCACAGACTTTTAAATTAAATGTTCCCTCCTGGTGGAATGACCTGCTCAACTCAATTCGAGCATCTTCAAGAATCGACTAAAAACACATCTCTCTTCCATCTTTATTTCACCGTCTAATTCTAGCACTCTCTATTCTAATTATGTTCTTAAAAAAAATACTAACATTAGTTTTTCTAATCTTTTTGTATTCTATCTATGTTTTATTTTTATTTATTATTATTATTTATTAAAAACTTGCTACATGTACTGTGTTAAGCTAACCGAGACTTCTTATAGCACTTGCATATCATTGCTCTTTTGTTGATTTTGATTGCATCCATTATCCTCATATGTATAAGTCGCTTTGGATAAAATAATCTTCTAGATGACTAAAATGTAAATGTATATTATGTTTCTTAGAGAGACAAATAACAAAATAAAAAAAATTATTAGAGGAATAAAGAAAAAAGAAACAAATAAATACTGTTTATTCACAGATGGGCCGAAATTAATGAACAAATGAACAAATGAATGAATGAATGAATGAATGAACAAATGAATGAACAAATGAATGAATGAATGTATGAATGAACAAATGAATTAACAAATGAATGTATGAATGAATGAACAAATGAATGAATGAATGAATGAATTAATGTATGAACGAACGAACGAACGAACAAAACGAACAAACGAATAATTACAACTAAATAAATAAATAATTAAATATTAGGACATGTAAATAAAAAAATACATATTGTTCTATGAAATTATAATTTGTTATATATTTAAATTTTTTTACATTTAATTTTTTCCCCACAATTTTCCCACCATTAGCAGGGATGTAGAATCCACTCATAATTATATTGTCCTTTCTGACACTGAGGTCTAAATCTATTGAATACAGTGGAATGATTGGCGGATGAATTGTCCAGTGTTTGTGGTGTTGTGCAGCAGACAGCAGTGAACCGCCACACTGACATGATTTACAGGAAACGAAAGACAATTCAGAAGCACACACACACACTGAAACGTCTCTGAGATAAACCACTGAGATCTGTGGCTGCTGGGATGGCACATAACACGCCACTTCCCATGATGCCCAGCATGCACATTTACAGCAACATGCTTCACACACACACACACACTCACTCACACTCACACACACACACACACTCATCTCACACACACACACACACACACACACACACACACACACACACACACACACACACACACACACACACACACACACACACACACACACACACACACACACACACACTCACACACACAATAATAGTGGCTTCACATTCAGAAAAAACCTTCTTTGTACTGCGTTAGGCTAACCAGTACTTGTAATAGCACTTGCATGTTATTGCTCTTTTGTTGGTTTTGATTGCTTCTATAATGTCCTCATTTGTAGGTCGCTTTGGATAAAAGCATCTGCTAAATGACTAAATAAATAAATAAAATAAATAAGACTGGCAAGACGGATTCCAAATCTTCAATTCTTAACCTTGCTGGATCTGTCCGCTGCTTTTGACATCACACATTTAACCACCAGATCCTTGTCATCCCTACTGAGAAAGGGCATCTCAGAGTGCCTTGAGTCTTACCTCTCAGAAAGTCCTTAAAATAAGAAGTCTCTTCAGAAAATGTCAAAATTACAACATCTGTCACAGGGATGCCACAAAAGGGCTCAGATAACACTTAAAACACTCTTTCTGTCTACATGACTTCACTAGGTTCTGTCATTCAGAAACATGGCTTTTCATATCACTGCTATGCTGATGACACTCAACTCTAAGTCTCATACATCCTGATGATCTGACGATAGCTGCTCGCATCTCAGCTTATCTAACAGATATTTCTTGCTGGATGAAGGACCATCACTTCAACTAAACCTTGCTAAGACAGAACTGCTTGTGGTTCCATCAAACCCATCGTTTCATCACAATTTCACCTTCCAGTTAGGCACATCAACCATAACTCCTTCAACAACAGCCAGAAACCTTGAGAGCTATGATTGATGATCATTGAGTTTCTCAGACCGCACATTAAAACTTCCTGCAGATTGCTTTATTCAACATCTAGAAGATCAGGCCCTTTCTTTGGGAACTTCACAACTCCTTGTTCAGACTCTTTGTTCTGTCCAGACTTGACTATTGCAATGTCTTCAAAAGGTCTTACAACAGTCTGATAATGTATCAAACCTTTACAATTAATCCAGAACACAGCAAGATTGATTTTAATGAGCAAAATATCTGATATTTAAAACACTGTTTATCAATTTGCACTGGCTACCAATAGCTGCTCAATGCATTACATTCAAGGCATTAATGTTTGCCTACAGAACCACCTCTGGCTCTGCTGCTTAAATTCAGTAGCACCTAAAGACTTAAATGCCCTCTACAAACCTTGTGTTCTGATAATGCTTGAAAATTACTATACCATCCCAAAGAGGCACAAAATCACTTTCACAAACTTTTAAATTAAATGTTCCTCCTGGTGGAATGACCTGCTCAACTCAAACACATCTTCAAGAATCGACTAAAAACACATCTCTCTTCCATCTTTATTTCACCGCTAATTCTAGCTCTCTATTCTAATTATGTTCTTAAAAAAAACTAACATTAGTTTTTCTAATCTTTTGTATTCTATCTATGTTTTATTTTATTTATTATTATTATTTATTAAAACTTCATTAATTTGATGTACTGTGTTAAGCTAACCGAGACTTATAGCACTTGCATATCAGATTTTTGTTGATTTTGATTGCTTCCATTATCCTCATATGTATAAGCACTTGGATAAAATAATCTTCTAAATGACTAAAATCTAAATGTATATTATAAGTCTTAGAGAGACAAATAACTAAATAAAAAAATTATTAGAGGAATAAAGAAAGTAAACAAATAAATATGTTTATTCACAGAGATGCAGCAGAAATGAATTAACAAATGAACGAATGAATGAATGAATGAATGAATGAATGAACAAATGATTGAATGAACAAATGAATGAACGGATGGATGAATGAATGAATGAATGAATGAATGAATGAACAAATGAATGAACAAATGAATGAACAAATGAACGGATGAATGAATGAATGAATGTATGAATGAACAAATGAATGAATGAATGAATGAATGAATGAATGAATTAACAAATGAATGAATGAACAAATGAATGAACAAATGAACGGATGAATGAATGAATGAATGTATGAATGAACAAATGAATGAATGAATGAACAAATGAACAAATGAATGAATGTATGAATGAATGAATGAACAAATGAATGAACAAATGAATGAATGAACAAATGAATGAATGAATGAATGTATGTATGTATGAATGAACAAATGAATGAACAAATGAATGAATGAATGAATGAATGAATGTATGTATGTATGAATGAATGAACAAATGAATTAATGTATGAACAGAACGAGAATCAACACTAGGAATAACGATAAGAGATCTAGATACATTACAATTAAATTTAAATAAATAATTAAATATTAGGACATGTAAATAAAAATACATATTGTGTCCTGAAATTATAATTTGTTATATATTGATTACTTTTTTTTACATTTTATTTTTTCCCCACAATTTTATTTAGACTGAGGGATTGTGTATGTAATTGTTATTTTTAGCATGCATTATAATATATCTTTCCTTTCTGACATTCTGTCCAGAGATAAATGATTGAATAGTGGAATGATTCTGGATGAATTGTCCAGTGTTTGTGGTGTTGTACAGACAGCAGTGAACCGCCACACTGACATGATTTACAGGAAACATGAAAGAGAAGCCGTGAGACTGAAATGTCTCTGAGATAAACCACTGAGATCTGTGGCTGCTGGGATGGCACATAACACGCCATCTGCTTAATGATGCCCAGCATGTACATTTATCTTTCAGCAATGCCAACAGCTGTCTTCACACTCACTGACACACACACACACATAAAATACCTCCTTCATGCTGTGGCTTCATACACACAAACAAAATTCTTGTCTCATCTCGTCTCACTCATTAAACACAGTTTTAATGGCATAAGTCAGATTTACCTGCTGATCGGCCTGTTGTTTACGCCACCACCACCCTGAAGCTGTTGTTACTGGGGTTCTGGTAGATGTGAACCTTGCTGATGGCCTGGCGCCAGACGAACCGCCGGTAACCAGCGCTTACCGTGTGTCGTACATCATGACGGTGGCCCGCCTGACAGATGCTTTGTTCACTCAGAACGTGAAAAATCACACACGGTACAGAGACTTCAGTTAGCAAACCGCAGTAAGAAAGTCTTAAAATAAGAAGTCTAATTTTCAGAAAAACTGATCAAAATTAAACATCTGTCAATGAGAACTCAAAACAAAACAAGATAACACTTAAACACTAAACTTAAAATCGTCTGATAACACTTATAACAATTAAAAAGCCTGATAACACTTAAAAATACTTAAGAACTGTCTGATAACACTTAAAACACTTAAAAAATTCAGAAACACTTAAAACTGTCTGATGGTGCTTAAAAACACTTAAAACTGTCTGTTGGTACTTGTACTTAAAACAACTAAAACGGTCTGATAACACTTCAAAAACATTTAAAAAACACTTAAAATAACACTTAAAAACTGTCAGAGAAAACTTATAACAATTAAAACGGCCTGATAACACGTAATCACATTAAGAACTGTCTGATGACACTTAAAACACTTAAAACTTATAAAAACACTTCAAACTGTCTGATGGTGCTTAAAAACACTTAAAACAACTAAAACGGTCTAATAACACTTGAATACATTTTGTTTTTAAACTGTCTGATAACACTTCAAAAACATTTAAAAAACACTTAAATAGCACTCAAAACTTTTAAAAACACTTCAAACTGTCTGATGGTGCTATAAAAACACTATGAATATGTCTGATAACAAACATAAAAATAACACAAAACTGATAACACTTCAAAACATTTAAAACTGTCTGATAATGCTTAAAAACATTAAATACATTTAAAACTATATGAACACACACACACACTATATAAATGCACACACAACCTATCTGATATTTAAAACACTTAAAATGGTCTTTTAACACTTAAAATTGTCCGATAACACTTATAAAAACACTTAGAAAAACTTAAAAACAGTCTGATATTGCAAAGACTTTCTGTGTATTTAGCACCTAATAAATATACACAGTCAACACACATCAGATAATGCTTGAAAATGGTTTGATAGCACTTAAAAAGTACTTAAAGTAACACTTAAAATTGTATATATAACACTATATAAATGTGTACAACTGTCTAATAATGTTAAAAACACTTAACACTGTATGATAACACTTAAACATATACTTAAAACATTTTAAAACTATCAGATAACACTTACTAAAAGAACACTTCAAGCTGTCTGATTTAAAACCCTTAATAACATGGTCTGATAACACTCAAAAGACTAAAAAATAACACAAAATTCTGCTGATTTGCAAAATAAAGGCCTAAATAGTTCATTAATTTGATGATGCTGAGTTCGGAAATAGCAAGAAACTTCATAAACATTGAGTTTTCATCAAAAATAAATGAGGATTTTTCAAATTGTATACATGCATCAGCTTTAATGCACTTATCAGCAGTGTAAATGCCAAAAGTTTTCAAAATGATGCAAATAAGTCTTCATAATATAGACAGATTCATAAAAACATGTTCAAATGATCCACTTAATATCAAAGTACTTTATAAAATATGCTTTTTCACAAAACACCCACAGATGCAGCAGAAATCTTCTTACAATACATAAAATAATAATTAATGAAAGAATGAGGCATTTAAGAATGCTTAGATATACTGGAAAATGACACATGTACTGATGAAAAAAGTAATTTTACAAGTGAAATGTGATAATAAAAACATCTGCTTAAGAGAATAACTGTACAGTTTCATCTTTCAGCATCTGAGCTGTTGATTAAACATGAAGCTGATTGTCAAAAGACAAGACATAAAATAGCAGCATGTTCACACATATAGAAACTGATCACATGCACTGCGACACACTGATATCGTGCAGTAGTGTGTGTGTGTGTGTGTGTGTGTGTGTGTGTGTGTGTGTGTGTGTGTGTGTGTGTGTGTGTGTGTGTGTGTGTGTGTGTGTGTGTGTGTGTGTGTGTGTGTGTGTGTGTGTGTGGTGCGTGTGCGTGTGTGTGTATGTGTGTGTGTGTATGTGTGTGTGTGTGCGTGTGCGTGTGTGTGTGTGTGTGTGTGTGTGTGTGTGTGTGCGTGTGTGTGTGTGTGTGTGTGTGCATGTGCAACACTCTCAGTTAAACAACGTGACACAATACTTGACTTCCGCTCAAATACAACAGCTTTACCTCCGATCAGTTACTAACCAATCAAACAGCACAATCACATCTGCATCTGACTGAGAGTTACTTTCTTTACAGTAAAGATTGTATTCCTGTGGCTAAGGGGTAGAGCATTGCGTTAGCAGCGCAAGGGCTGTGGGTTCGATTCCCAGGGAACACACACTGACAAGAAAATGTATAACTTGAATATGTATAGCCTATAGTAAGTCGCTTTGGATAAAAGCGTCTGCTAAATGCATAATTGTAAATTGTAAAGATGCACAAACGTCCATGTCGACTTCATACATCCACTGAACACCAGCTGACTCAAACTCAAACACACTGAGACTCAAGCGTGACATTTGTGACCAGAAAAGATCCTTGATGTTTTGTTTTTGGGTCACTGTACGTTATGAATGTTCGTCGGCTTTAAATGTGTTGAGAAGTGGAAGTGAGAGCAATAAGAGACGGCAAGAGGAAGCAGAAGTGCAGCTGAATGGAGGACTAAAGCATCTGTTATACTTTCCATGTGTGCGAGTCCGCTAGGGTCCACTATGGTATGCGTGACGTAAACATCATCATCGGTGGGTGTACGCATCCGGATTGCACACGCAGAAAGTATAACACAGGACTGAGTCATTGACCTGAGGCTCTGATCAGAGGTGAGAAGACAGAAAGACACTGAACCAGGAGCACAGCATCACACATCACTAACCAGATCACAACGCTCGCACGCTTCTCTCAACGTGATGAACAGACGTTCTTACAGTGACATTCATTAGCAGAAACATCATGCATGTATCATTTAAGAAAAATATGTTATGTTTGTATATTACATATATTTATATGTATATTTATATCATTTATATTACATATGAATATATTTGATATACAAACATAACATGTTTTTCTTAAATTATACGTGCATGTGTGTGTATTTAATATATATATATATATTAGTGCTGTCAAATGATTAATCGCGATTAATCACATACAAAATAAAAAAATTGTTTGCATAACATATGTGTGTGTTCTGTGTATATTTATTGTGTATATATAAATGCACACACACACATACAGTATATATTTTAAAAATATTTACATGTATTTACATGTCTATATTTATATTCATATAATTTATATTATAAATAAATATATTTAATATGTAAACATAACCTATTTGTATGAAATATATACATGCATGTGTGTGTATTTATGTATACATAATAAATATACACAGTACACACATATATATTATGTAAACAAAAATGTCTGTTTTGGATGCGATTAATCGCGATTAATTGTTTGACAGCACATATATATATATGTATGTATATTATATATCCCACAACGTTTGCAAAATAATACAATTTAATGTTTCCTTAACATTCACATTCGTTTTAAAACGTCCAGTTTTGTTTGTCATGACGTGTCAAAAGGTTACAAAGTTACATTTCTTAAAACGTTCATCAAGTGCAAATATTAATAACATGGAAAGGACACTCTGAGAATGCTGAGCAGGATGATTTCTCTCCACATTATGAGAACGTTTAAAAGCGTTGGAGAAAGTTGTGGGAAGGTTCTCTGTTAGTTGGGTAAATACTCTAGACTTGCTGATTAATCGGTCCTTCATTGAGTTTCTCTTGGATTCATGAATCCTAAACTCTGCCTGGGATTATTTATTAAAGTTTATGCAAACGACATGAATGGTGTGTGAGCTCAGCAGTGTATTTGTGCCAGAGACGGTGAAGGGAAGCGTCTGATGACTGACTGTAAACCTCGCACTCATCTACAGACAGATTCACCTCAAACTACTCACGGATGAACATCTCAGGAAACAAACACTGACTGAACACAGTCACTTCTATTGGCTTTTTTATACAACTAGTTATTAATAGAATCTGCCTCTAAGCCTAACGGAAAACTTCTGGCATTTTACAACTGAGGACATCAGGTTTAACTCACTTCTGGGTACATTTACATCCTAAAATATGGTACAGTATATGGTACAAATGTACTGTGATCAGATCAGATGGTAATATCGAGGCACTTTGACATTTATCATGTTACTGAGCGATTGCATACTCATACATTTGCAAAGTAATCCAAGATACTTCCTTCCTTTGATTTTACCCTGGTACACTGCCCAACCAGGCATAGTTACCTTAGTGAAAAATGTGAGAATTGTGTGTGTGTGTGTGTGTGTGTGTGTGTGTGTGTGTGTGTGTTTGCGCGTGCGTGCATGCGTGGTGTGTGTGTGTGTGTGTGTGCATGTGTGTATGCGTGAGCGCGTGCGTGTGTGCGTCAGTGCGTGTGTGTGTGTTTGCGCGTGCGTGCGTGCATGCGTGGTGTTGTGTGTGTGTGTGTGTGTGTGTGCGTGCGTGCGTGTGTGTGTGCGTGTGTGCGTGCGCGTGTGTGCGTGTGTGTGCGCGCGTGTGTGTGCATGTGTGTATATTCAGAGTCATCTTTCACACAATCAGATGGTAAACTAGCAGGAAGTTAACTAGTTTACTCAAGTATGAGTTTGCTGCTTCACTTCCTCAATGTTGGAGATTGAAGGAGGAAGCAGATGAAAGTCAAACTGAGTCAGAAATGAAATGATTCATGATCCTTCAGATGAACTCACTCACAGATTGGTGAATTAGACAGTGAATCCACACGAGATCACTAAAATAATTAGGCGAATTATATTTCTGCCCCATCAGTAGCCTACACGTTTTAAGAGTCACATGTTTCGTTAATGATGGAACTGAACAAACTCCTCGCGATTATAATGATGAGGAACTGAACGAACTTCTGACCTGAGCTGAACGAGGCTTATCTGAACAGATCATCGGTCTCTTGAGTTACAAACACTAAACACCTGCGCTGAAATTTAGAGTTAGATTGAGAAACATCAAATAAACGCCTGAAGTTTCTTCTGAAGTTCATAAATACAGCTCAGATGCTGAATCGACTCAATGACAGCTCTTATGAACACAGTCACCAGGTGTATTACAGTCTGAAGGTTTAATAAAACTCACACGGAGTTTATGAGACAGAGTTTGAGTGAAATATGTCGTAGTTTTGACTCACCCCATTACTGATGGAGCTCGATCTCACCCGCGCTCGCGCTGCTGATGAAGATCCAGAGCGAGACACTTAACATCCGCTCAACATTAAAACATTTCCTGGTTTGACAACAGAGGGAAACACTATCAAACACACACACACACACACCCACACCCACACACATCTGAGAGGAGAACACAAGAACAACTGAGGACTGAACTGAGTGAGATCTGAGGTTCAATCCTGCTGCTCAACTTCTGCACGTTCTGGATGTTGAACAGACACACACACACACACACACACACACACACACACACACTCACACACACACACACACACACACACACACACACACACACACACACACACACACACACACACACACACACACACACACACACACACACACAGACAGACACACGGAGACACACACACACACACACACAGACACATAGACACACAGACACACACACACACACACACTCTCTCACTCTCACACACATAGTCACACGCACGTATATATACACACACACACACACACACACACACACACACACACACACACACACACACACACACACACACTCTCTCTCTCACTCACACACATAGTCACACACGACACACACACACACACACACACACACACACACTCTCTCTCTCTCTCTCACACACACACACACACACACACACACACACACACACACACACACACACACACACACACACACACAGACAGACACACGGAGACACACACACACACACACACACACACACACACACACACACAGACAGACACACACACACACACACCTGACAATATCAGCTAAACAGTAAACAGCGGGAGTGAGATGAGGGAGACGTTAGAGTCCTTCAAAACCAGCCCAGTCAACCCTGCTTAAAAAATCAATAGAAGCCCAATAGAAACATCACAGAAATGCCAATGGTTTCCATTAAAATACCATTATAAACCATTAGCTTTTTCCAGTAAAACCATTACAAAATCCCTTTTTGTAGTGTGTTTTGGGCTCTATTGTTTTTTTTCAGCAGGGAACAACATATGTTCTACGAAAGTATTGCTAACGTTCCATTACAATTTTTTACAATCGTTAGGACACATTTCTCAATACTAAAGTCACTTTTTCAATACTCTTCACACAGTGAGCACAAAAGCCGTCTGTGTGAGCTAAACTGGGGATCATTTTTCATTGCTTTGGCACAACATGCATTCATTGACCACTTCTTTCAAATTCCATGAATTATTTTCTCATTTCGACACAACAACTGTCAAAACTCTGTGTACCTACAGGCCAGTGTGCACACGTTTACATACTCTTTTCAAAATGGTTAAACTTGAGTTCAAAACAATAGCATAATGCAAAACTGAATAAAAGAAAAGGAAATGCTATCAAAACCGTTGGACCAACCACAGGGGATTCCTTTTGTTCCTGGATGAGCTCTATGGAGGAGTTGTGCCAAGTGAGGAAAGGATGCAGTGAGCAGAAATCAGCCAACATTAATAACTGTATGGGACAATGTGGCATTCCACCACTCTCATGCAGTCACATAATGGTTTTTCAGCCCATGCCAGGATGATGTCCCTTTTCCTTCCACCTTACTCGCCATTCCTCAACCCCACAGAGGACTTCTGTTCCTCACGGAGGTGGAAGGTTTATGACCACCAACCTCATACACGCTACTCCTGGACACAATGAATGCAGTATGGCTGGACATATCAGCAGAAGATTACAAAATCATCCATATGAGCACGTTCCCTATTCTCTGTGAGGTCTGACTAACTGTGATCAATACTTGTATCTCTATTCAATACTTGTATCTCTATTCAATACTTGTATCTCTATTCAGTACTTGTATCTCTATTCAATACTTGTATCTCTATTCAGTACTTGTATCTCTATTCATGACTTGTATTTCTATTCATGACTTGTATTTCTATTCAATACTTGTATCTCTATTCAGTACTTGTATCTCCATGCAATAATTGTATCTCTATTCAATACTTGTATCGCTATTCAGTACTTGTATCTCTATTCAATTCTTGTATGTCTATTCAGTGCTTGTATCTCTATTCAGTACTTGTATCTCTATTCAGTACTTGTATCTCTATTCAATACTTGTATCTCTATTCAGTGCTTGTATCTCTATTCAGTACTTGTATCTCTATCCAGTACTGGTATATTTATTCAATATTTGTATCTCTATTCAGTACTTGTATCTCTATTCAATATTTGTATCTCTATTCAGTACTTGTATCTCTATTCAATACTTGTATCTCTATTCAGTACTTGTATCTCTATTCAATACTTGTATCTCTATTCAGTTATTGTATCTCTATTCAGTACTTGTATCTCTATTCAGTTATTGTATCTCTATTCAGTACTTGTATCTCTATTCATGACTTGTATTTCTATTCATGACTTGTATTTCTATTCAATACTTGTATCTCTATTCAGTACTTGTATCTCCATGCAATAATTGTATCTCTATTCAATACTTGTATCGCTATTCAGTACTTGTATCTCTATTCAATTCTTGTATGTCTATTCAGTGCTTGTATCTCTATTCAATACTTGTATCTCTATTCAGTTATTGTATCTCTATTCAGTACTTGTATCTCTATTCAGTTATTGTATCTCTATTCAGTACTTGTATATCTATTCAATACTTGTATCTCTATTCAGTACTTGTATATCTATTCAGTACTTGTATCTCTATTCAGGACTTGTATCTCTATTCAGGACTTGTATTTCTATTCAGGACTTGTATTTCTATTCAATACTTGTATCTCTATTCAATACTTGTATCTCTATTCAGTACTCGTATCTCTATTCAACACTTTTACCTCTATTCAATACTTGTATCTCTATTCAGTACTTGTATTTCTATTCAGTACTTGTATTTCTATTCAGGACTTGTATTTCTATTCAGGACTTGTATTTCTATTCAATACTTGTATCTCTATGCTATAATTGTATCTCTATTCAATACTTGTATCTCTATTCAATACTTGTATCTCTATTCAATACTTGTATCTCTATTCAGTACTTGTATTTCTATTCAATACTTGTATCTCTATTCAGTACTTGTATTTCTATTCAATACTTGTATCTCTATTCAGTACTCGTATCTCTATTCAACACTTTTATCTCTATTCAATACTTGTATCTCTATTCAGTGCTTGTATCTCTATTCAGTACTTGTATTTCTATTGGTCTCCAAATAAGTAAGTTGTGATGAACAGAGTGACTCGAGCTCTTTGCTGAACTCTTGTGGAGGTTTTGTGTAAATGTCACTAGTTATTGAACAGATAAGTGCAGAACTTACTTTACTTGCAGAACACTTGTACACTTCTTTCATTTATAATGCAACCCAGCTGACAAAAATATGCTTTAAGACGTTTTTGAGTTATAAAGTTTTTAAAAACTTTATTTGGTATGTGAATAAATTCCATTGGAGAATTTTCCAAAATTATGCATTACTTTTGAATGTTGTTTGAAATGTCTGAAACTAGTAACTTTTCAAAATGTTAGAAGAACGTTCAACTAAAACATTTAAGAATCAAACAATCCATTAACAACATATGAATACCGTTATTGTGCTAATGTTTTGAGGACACATGAGTTATCATCACCAGATAACTTTGAAAGAACATTCAATTAATAACGTTACAGAGGAACGTTTCATCATAACTTTGAGCAAACCCGAGAACGTCCACTGGTAGCTGGAAAGATTGCTCAGATTGTTATCAAGTAGGTATGATTTTATAATGCATGAATGATAAGAATGATCAGCATACATTTATTAATTTTGTAACTGAAATGTCTCCAACAAGCTGATGATGATGATGTTTGACTCGAGCTCTTTGTTGAACTCTTGTGGATGTTTTGTGTAAATGTCACTAGTGAACAGATCAACTAAACTGGAAAAACACGTGTTGATGTCCAACATTGTGACCCTGGAGCACAAAAGCAGTCATAAACACAGGTATATTTGTAGCAACAATACTTGTATTGGTCAAAATTATACATTTTCTTTTATGCCAAAAATCATTAGATATTAAGATCATGTTACATTAAGATATCTTGTAAATGTACTACATCAAATATTTCAAAACTTAAGTTTTGATTAGTAATATGCATTGCAAACAACTTCATTTGGACAACTTTAAAGATGATTTTCTCAATATATAGATTTTTTTACACCCTCAGATTCCAGATTTTCTAATAGTTGTATCTCAGCCAAATATTGTCCTATCATAACAAACATACATCAATGGAATTATTATTTATTCAGGTGTTGTATAAATATCAGTTTCGAAAATTTGACCCTTATGACTGATTTTGTGGTCCAAGGTCACATTTCTGTAATGCAAGACACTAAAATATATATAAAATATTAATAAACAAATGTCAACTCTCTCCAATCACAGTGTCTCCATTATTATGCAAGAATTCTCAATTTATGTAATTGTCATTGCTTCCAGTTATTTTTTTTACACAAAATCATTATGCTATGAAACAGTATTTTTTAAATATTATTTGAATGTATTATCATAATCAAAAACACACTGGTTTGTAGAGCAAATAGTTTTACCGTTTACTGTACTTTGTTTTCTTTTAGTTATTAGTTATTTACCGATAGAGGCTAATGAACCGGAAGTCTCGCACATTCACAGAAAATAGCTTTCTATTTCTGTTATCTACAGCAGTCACACAATCTAAACAAAGTACTTCTAGACTTCTAGACACTTGAAATAAACATTAATTAAATGCAGTTTTTCAATTTTCTTTATCATGCTTAAACTAAAGCAATTAGTCAAGAGAAGTCAATTTGTTTATTAATCATTTACAGGTGCTTCACGTTTTCACATTTAAATGATTCTGACAGAACACATTCACACAATCAAACACAAACCAGTGAAAATAAAGAATAGAAAGTGAACTGATTTATGTCTATAGTGAAGAACAGATAGAGGACACACGCGAACAGCTGTGGGCGTGTTCTTGCCGCCAGATTTGCATACGGTGACGTCACAGCACTGATCTGCGAAGAGACTGAACTGTAGTCAGCGAGATGTTATAAAACACTGGAATAAATGTAAAGAAGGTTTTCTTTAATAAGCAGTGTCCATGTTTCATTTTTATGAGTGTGACTTTCCATTTACAAAAGCGTTCTTAAAGGGACAGTGCACACTAAATAAAAACCCTGTCACCCACTCTCAAATGATTCCAAACCTTTATGGGGTTGTTTCTTCAGTCGAACACAAAGGAAGATATTTTGAATAATGTGTAGCCAAATATTCACTTCCTTTCCATACATGGAAATCAATGGCTACCAACAGCTGTTTGGTTCCCAACATTCTTCAAACGATCTTTTGGGACAACAAGGGGATGAGTAAACAATGACATGGTTTTCATTTTATGTGAACTATCCCTTTAAGCGTGAAAATTCAACATTACTGGAAATGACCCTGGACCACAAACAATCACTAGGGGCAATTTATAAATAATCTTTCCATTGATGTATGGTTTGTTATGATCGGACAATATTTGAAAATCTGCAAATAAATCTAATATTGAGAAAATCATCTTTAAAGTTCAAATGAATTCTTAGCAATGCATATTTGATATGTTTAAATATCTTCATGGAACATGATCTTAATATATAAACGCTTGACATGTATGCATCTGTTATCAAAAGCAAGATGGGTTTTATTAAGAAAATCTAAAGTAGGCCTGATGTTTGATTCATTTACCCTACTATTAACCCTGTCCAAATAATGCCTGAGGGTGATTTAAAGCAATCAGAGTGATGCAAAATATCATTTCAAAGTCATAAAGTGACCCAATTGACACAAATATTCCTCACAACCGGATTCAGATTGAAGTGCTTTACTTGCATGGTAAGAAGTCGTGATTGCCGAAGCACTGGACACATTAAGAGGCTCGCGCTGCAGGACTCTTGGCTGTGTTTGTGTCCAGCGGGTGTGGTTCACATTACAAACAGAGACATTTCCCAGTCAAACGCTGTGCCCAAGCGTCTTCGTGTCTGAGCAGGCCAGCGCTCACAGAAACATGCAAATGAGCACTGGACTGTCGGCTCTCGAAAGCTCGGCGCAGACGCGCTCCTTTGCATACAGTTACAGCGAGTGTGTGCATGACGGTATCCAGTGTACTGTGTGTCCTTCAACATGAACACAGAACAACTGCTCGTAGTGCATTACATCAGTGCTAGTAAATCTGCTTAACTTCTGCTTAAACCACGTCAGTCAAGTCATGATTATTATATAACACTTTCTCTTATTATATAGGCTTTATCTGCTGTTCAGAATCCAGCGCAATGCAATGCATATCTGTTTTTATTCATAGTTTATTTTTTATATTTTCTGTTTTTGATGTTAATATTAAATGTGTATTAATTGTGTTGTTTTGTGTTGTGTTCATTTTTATTATTTTTAATATAACAATTGTATTAATTTCGTATTAATTGTATTAATTAGTCCTTCAACTTGAACCCATTTCAGCGAGCTTTTAATGATATATTTTTATTTCAGTTTATTTATTCAGTGTAAATGAGTGTGAATAAATTATTGTTGTTGTTGTTTTTAATATTACTATCTGATTAAATTTGACACCAGTTTTAATTTTGACATATTTCTATGCATTATTTTAGTCATTCAGCTTAAACTCATTTCAGCTGGGTTTTAAATGTCTATAGTTTTTATTCATTTTATTTAATTTGACATCAATTTAAAGTATGAAAATAAGAGATGTTGCCATGGTAAATAGCTTAAATAAAATGTTTAAATGGTTTTAGATTTTCATTTTGATTTCAGAGTTAACAATCATTTCAATTAACTTTTTCATTTGCATTTTTAATTCTCGTTATTTTTATATACTTTTATTTATTTCAGCTTTTAGTTGTATTTTCCAGTTCAGTGCAATTTTAGTGCTTGAACGTGAATTCATTTCGGTTTGCTTTTTAATGTCTATACAGTTTTTATTAATTTTTATTTCAGTTTTAATATTACATAAATTTAAAGTAGATGAAAATAAGAGCTGTTGTCATGGTAAATAGCTTAATTTTTTTTAAATATTTTATTTAGATTTGAGAGTTAACATTCATTTTAATGAACATTTCTTCATATCATTGAGATACGATTACAGATATTAGTAATATTTTCAATCAGTTTTTCTATTAAAAATCAGTTTCTCTTTTTAACGTCACTTATTTTATTTTATTTTTTTTGTTGTGTGCTTTTGTCCTTTTATTATAATTAATTTGAATATACTTTGTTACTCTCAGCTTTAGGTTTATTTTACACAGTTTTTATTCGTCCCATTTCAGTGCATCAGCTTAAAGTAAATGAGAAATCTTGTTTTAGATATATATTTATATGTCTCTATCCAGCAGCTTATTTGCAGTGTTTTTGTCACAGACGCCGTTAGACTGACAAATAACTGATGGCGATGCTTTTGTCGTGTGAAGAAGAAAAGCACACCTGTTAGGACTAGAGAAAGCCATTCAAGCTCCTCGACCGGGAGGTTAACCGATAGTCAACAGTAAAGCAGGAGATTTGAATTGCTTTTGTCCCAGTTTAGGTGACATAAACCCGACAGACAATCAACTGGAACGTGAAATAAAAGCAGGATTTTCCTAGCAGTGTGGCTGAGCTTGCTGTGCCCTTCAGCCCCGCCGGAGGACCATTTGCATGGCAGGTCCAGTTAAATGAGGAGACCAGATTCTCTACCTGGCATGCAAACCAGCGGAGCAGTTAAAGCACAGGTGTGTCCTCCTCTCTCCAGAGATATGGAAATCATCCGCTCTCAGATTGAGTCTCTAGACAGCACGCCGTAAAGCAGTCTGGAGATGCCTCGCTCGTTCCTGGTCAAGAGAAAGCAGGCGGCCGGAGCCGGATGGCAGTGGAAGGAGCCGGAGCCGGACCCGGAGCCCTGCTTCAGTCCCAACACAGGTACGCTACCCAAAAAACCCTCCGCCCGTCTCCAAACCTGAGCGCACTTCTCCTGCGCAACACAAACGAAGAGAACCCTTCTGCGTCTGAAGCCAGAGGAGTCCAGTGTGGTTCGGTCGCAGGCGTAGAGACGGAGATTCTGATCCACAAACTTGTGATTCAATTCAATTCGATTCATTTGGACATAAAGGCCATCCGCTGCAGCGAGGACCGTCTGTGTACCGGTCAGTCGGTACAGCACTCGATGAACGTCATCTGTAAACAAACCCAGAAAATGCACATAAAACGTATTATAAAATAAAAACTGTTTTTTTGATAAAAATTCTACTCAGTTTTTGAAGGTAAGTGGTTGCAATATATTTATTTTAGCTATGTTTAAATATAAAAATGATGAAAGTTAGTCAACTAAATTTGTTTATTTAAATGTAGCTAAAATAAATCGATTGCAAACACTACAAAAAAATAAATTCAATTAATAAATTATATAACTATTTTATAATTAAAATAAAATAACTATTCTTTATTTTAAGGTGTCCTTGTAACACGTTCTATTTTAATTATGCATAATTACATGGAAGTAACCCTAACCGTAGAAGTACATGTAGTTAGTTAATAGAACTCAGTAATTAAGTGTAATTAACACTGTAACAATGACCTGAAAATAAAGCATAACCTTCTATTTTAATCATAAAATAAACATTGTGTTTTCCGTTTTATTCTAATGATTTATTGATCATTACATTACTCATTAATATTCATCTATATACATTATTCAGTTTTAATGATGAAATAAACAATGCTAAATATTGTAGTTTCTACTTTAGTGTGTTGCTGGAATATAAATACATAAACAGTGGATATCATAACTTATCATGATGGATTTATTCAGACATATATTAAATATCAAAGTTCAGTAAAATATCATGAATATGTAATATAGTGCATATATTGATCATAATGAGTTATTTTTTCAGCTGACTATATGGAGTTTGTAAACACAGAATGTCCTTCCTGAGTTAAATGTGATTTATTATTGATATTATTGATATTATCTTTTTGATTAATTGAATATATGATTCATGATTTATTTCGTTAAGTTCTTTCAACGGCTTCCGATGTTCAGATTTGTTCACACATCAACTGAAAATGGTTGATTTTAAAAATCTATATTTAGAGAATCAAAATGAAAATGAATTAAAATCCATAAATCTGCTTTCAATATTCTTCGATTGTGTTTCACAGAAGAAGGAAAGAGTTTGAACGACACGAGGCGAATGAACGATGACACGACGATAAACATGAACAGAAATGTCTGAAAACTGCTGTATTTGTTATGTATTTATGTTTATTCACATATGAATGTTGATTATGAGACTCTATTCTCACACATAGAGTTAGAACAAGACTTTCCATCAAGAACTGTTCACAGAAGTTTACATTCATTTATTTAAACATCGTAGAAATAAAGAAACATTATAAAGGCAAAGAGTTTTTGTCTATTTTGTTGAAATATATAATAGAAACAAAAAGTAACAAAAAGTAACATAATACAAATTATTATTTATTATTATAAAATAAATACTATACTGGTTTATTTTTGGTTTCTGAAGTTTTTATTTTGTATAGGGTTGTTATTTTTTATTTTTATTATTATAAAATAAACAATTAAAATAATAATAATTATTATTATTTATTATTATAAATAAAATACTATACTGGTTTATTTTTGGGTTTCTGAAGGTTTTATTTTGTATAGGGTTGTTATTTTTGATATTTTATTTGTATTATTATAAAATAAACAATGAAAATAATAATTATTATTATTATGAAAACACAAAAATACTACACTGGCTTATGTTTGGGTTCTGAAGGTTTTATTTTGTATAAGGTTGTTATTTATTGACTATTTTATTTGAATTATTATAAAATAAATAATACAATAATAATGATTATTTACATTATTATAAAACAAAAATTACTATTATAAATACAAAATAAATATAATAAAATAAAGAACAAAACAAATTATTATTATTATTATTTATTTGTTTGTATTTTTTTCATTCTGGAGCTTTCACTTTGTACATGGTTGTTATTTTTCCATTATTTTAATTATTATTAAAATAAAGAAAAGAAATGATATATACATATGGGCTAAATATACAGTATATATGTATTTCAGGAAAACAAATGACGGTCTGTAACGGTCTAATGTGTGTGTTTCAGTGTCTGTTCAGACTCCCAGCGCTGGTCTGGAGTCAGTGTCTGAGCGCGCTCATGCCGTACACAAACACACACCTGCTCTGGAGCGTCACAGGGAGGATTATGGGATGGAGAGAGTTCAGCTGGCACACAGTTCTCGTCCTCCTCCTGCACTAGCCTCGGTGCCGGTGAACAAGGTGAAGATGCGCTGTAGATCCTCAGGGTTTGGATCTGCATCTTCAGGAAGCTCATGTGTCTCTCGCTCTGCTTCCAGGCGCGTGAATCCGGCGGCTCGTCTGAGTTCCTGTGCTCCATGTGTCATAAAGTGTTTCCCCTGCAGCGCATGCTGACGCGTCACCTCAAGTGCCACAGTATGCTCAAGAGACACCCCTGCAGGTTCTGCGGGAAGGGCTTCAACGACACCTTCGACCTGAAGAGACACATGAGACACACACGGTGAGATCTCATCACTCACACACACACACACACACACACACACACACACACACACACACACACACACACACACACACACACACACACACACACACACACACGCACACACACACACACACACACACACACACACACACGATCTCATCACTCACACACACACACACACACACACACACACACACACACACACACACACACACACACACACACACACACACGCACACACACACACACACACACACACGGTCAGATCTCATCACACACACACACACGGTGAGATCTCATCACTCACACACACACACACACACACACACACACGCACCGGTCAGATCTCATCACTCACACACACACACACACACGCATCACACGCCTTGCACGCACTCACACACACACACTCTCTCTCTCACACACACACACACACACACGCACACACGCACACACACACACACACACACACACACTCACCACAGTCCACTCTGTAAGTCATACAGCCAGATCTCGTCGTTTGGAAGGAAAACTTCACGATCAGCCACACTTTACACACAAAACACCTCACATCTGCCAAACAGCGCGTTTCATAACATTGAGTCAATTGGTTCAGTTCAGGGCTTCAGAGCGCGTTTCGCGAGTCAATTGGTTCAGTTCAGGTCTTCAGTGCGCGTTTCGCGAGTCAATTGGTTCAGTTCGGGGCTTCAGAGCGCGTTTCGCGAGTCAATTGGTTCAGTTCGGGGCTTCAGAGCGCGTTTCGCGAGTCAATTGGTTTAGCTCGGGTCTTCAGAGCGCGTTTCGCGAGTCAATAGGTTCAGTTCGGGTCTTCAGAGCGCGTTTGCGAGTCAATTGGTTCAGTTCGGGCTTCTGGCAGCGTTTCGAGTCAATAGGTTCAGTTCGGGGCTTCAGAGCGCGTTTCGCGAGTCAATTGGTTCAGTTCGGGGCTTCAGGGCGCGTTTCGCGAGTCAATTGGTTCAGTTCAGGGCTTCAGAGGCTGCTTTCGCCAGTCAATTGGTTCAGTTCGGGCTTCAGATCGCGCCATGAGTCAATTGGGGCTTAGTCAATTGGGGCTTCAGGCGGCGTTTGGCGAGTCAATGGTTCAGTTCGGAGCTTCAGGCGGCGTTTCAGTCAATTGGTTCAGTTCGGGGTCTTCAGAGCTGCGTTCAGTCAATTGGTTCAGTTCGGGTCTTCAGAGCGCGTTCGCGAGTCAATGGTTCAGTTCGGTCTTCAGAGCGTTTCACGAGTCAATTGGTTCAGTTCGGGTCTTCAAGTGCGTTCGCGAGTCAATTGGTTCAGTTCGGGCTTCAGGCGCGTTTGGCGAGTCAATTGGTTCAGCTCGGGTCTTCAGAGCGCGTTTCGCGAGTCAATTGGTTCAGTTCGGGTCTTCAGGCGGCGTTTTGCGAGTCAATTGGTTCAGTTCGGGTCTTCACAGCGCGTTTCGCGAGTCAATAGGTTCAGTTCGGTCTTCAGGCGCGTTTCGGAGTCAATTGGTTCAGTTCGGCTTCAGGCGCGTTTCGAGTCAATTGGTTCAGTTCGGGCTTCAGAGCGTTTCGCGAGTCAATTGGGGGCTTCAGAGCGCGTTTCGCGAGTCAATTGGGGCTTCAGAGCGCTTTCATGAGTCAATTGGTTCAGTTCGGGCTTCAGAGCGCGAGTCAATTGGTTCAGTTCGGGGCTTCAGAGCGCGTTTCGCGAGTCAATTGGTTCAGTTCGGTGCTTCAGAGCGCGTTTCGCGAGTCAATTGGTTCAGTTCGGGGCTTCAGAGCGCGTTTCACGAGTCAATTGGTTCAGTTCGGGCTTCAGAGCGTTTCGCGAGTCAATTGGTTCAGTTCGGGCTTCAGGCGTTTCACGAGTCAATTGGTTCAGTTCGGGGCTTCAGAGCGCGTTTCGCGAGTCAATTGGTTCAGTTGGGTCTTCAGAGCTGCGTTTGGCGAGTCAATTGGTTCAGTTCGGGGCTTCAGAGCGCGTTTGCGAGTCAATTGGTTCAGTTCGGTCTTCAGAGCGGCGTTTCGCAGTCAATTTGATTCAGTTCGGGGCTTCAGAGCGCGTTTGGCAGTCAATTGGTTCAGTTCGGGTCTTCAGAGCGCGTTTCGCAGTCAATTTGGTTCAGTTCGGGCTTCAGAGCGCGTTTAGTGAGTCAATTGGTTCAGTTCGGCTTCAGAGCGCGTTTCGCATGAGTCAATTTGGTTCAGTTGGGGCTTCAGGCGGCGTTTGGCGAGTCAATTGGTTCAGTTCGGGTCTTCAGAGCGCGTTTCGCGAGTCAATTGGTTCAGTTCAGGTCTTCAGAGCGCGTTTCGAGTCAATTGGTTCAGTTGGGGCTTCAGAGCTTTCGCAGTCAATAGGTTCAGTTCGGGTCTTCAGAGCGCGTTTCGAGTCAATTGGTTCAGTTCGGTCTTCAGAGCGCGTTTCGCGAGTCAATTGGTTCAGTTCGGTCTTCAGGCGCGTTTCATCAAGTCAGTTGGGGGTCTTCAGAGCGCGTTTCGCGAGTCAATTGGTTCAGTTCGGCTTCAGAGCGCGTTTGCGATCAATTGGTTCAGTTCGGGTCTTCAGAGCGCGTTCGCGAGTCAATTGGTTCAGTTCGGGCTTCAGAGCGCGTTCGCGAGTCAATTGGTTCAGTTCGGGTCTTCAGAGCGCGTTTCGCGAGTCAATTGGTTCAGTTCGGGTCTTCAGAGCGCGTTTGAGTCAATTGGTTCAGTTCGGGTCTTCAGAGCGGCGTTTCGCGAGTCAATTGGTTCAGTTCGGGGCTTCAGAGCGCGTTTCGCGAGTCAATTGGTTCAGTTCGGTGCTTCAGAGCGCGTTTCGCGAGTCAATTGGTTCAGTTCGGGGCTTCAGAGCGCGTTTCGCGAGTCAATTGGTTCAGTTCGGGGCTTCAGAGCGCGTTTCGCGAGTCAATTGGGGCTTCAGAGCGCATTTCGCGAGTCAATTGGTTCAGTTCGGGGCTTCAGAGCGCGTTTCGCGAGTCAATGGTTCAGTTCGGGGCTTCAGAGCGCGTTTCGCGAGTCAATGGTTCAGTTCAGGTCTTCAGAGCGCGTTTCGCGAGTCAATTGGTTCAGTTCGGGTCTTCAGAGCGCGTTTCGCGAGTCAATTGGGGGCTTCAGAGCGCGTTTCGCGAGTCAATTGGGGGCTTCAGAGCGCGTTTCGCGAGTCAATTGGTTCAGTTCGGGGCTTCAGAGCGCGTTTCGCGAGTCAATTGGGTTCAGTTCGGGGCTTCAGAGCGCGTTTCGCGAGTCAATTGGGGCTTCAGAGCGCGTTTCGCGAGTCAATTGGTTCAGTTCGGTCTTCAGAGCGCGTTCGGAGTCAATTGGTTCAGTTCGGGGCTTCAGAGCGCGTTTCGCGAGTCAATTGGTTCAGTTCGGGGCTTCAGAGCGCGTTTCGAGTCAATTGGTTCAGTTCGGGTCTTCAGAGCGCGTTTCGCGAGTCAGTTGGTTCAGTTCGGGTCTTCAGAGCGCGTTTCAGTCAATTGGTTCAGTTCGGGTCTTCAGAGCGCGTTTCGCGAGTCAGTTGGTTCAGTTCGGGTCTTCAGAGCGCGTTTCGCGAGAATCAGTTGGTTCAGTTCGGGTCTTCAGAGCGCGTTTGCGAGTCAATTGGTTCAGTTCGGGTCTTCAGAGCGCGTTTAGCAGTCAGTTCAGTTCAGTTCGGGTCTTCAGAGCGCGTTTCGCAGTCAATTGGGGGCTTCAGAGCGCGTTTCGCGAGTCAATTGGTTCAGTTCGGGTCTTCAGAGCGCGTTTCGCGAGTCAATTGGTTCAGTTCGGGGCTTCAGAGCGCGTTACACACACACACACACACACACACACACACACACACACACACACAATCTTTCCTTGTCACACAGTTTCTGAAAGCTGACACTCAAACAGCAGAAACACACCAAATCTGCAAAACCAGACTCTAATTATCTGCCTTTGACAAAACACAACACACAGTTCTCTCAGTAACACACATCTAACAGGAATTTGTATTATGGCAAAGGTGTTTGCACATATTTGCTTTTGAGATATTTAGAGATGTGATGCATTTTGCATGTTGTGTGTGCAATTGTTGATTTGTGTGAAGTTTTGAAAAAAAGAGGCAAAGTTTTGAAAATGTGTGAGTAGTTAATAAAATAAACATCTGAAAAATATATATATATATATATATAAACACTTATTTTAGCTAGTTGACAAGGCAACATTTATCATTCAGTTTAACTTGATGTCCTGAAAGAACTAAAACTATATAAACACATGTATAAACTGACAAAACCACAAAACTAAATTACTAAAATATGAATTGAAATCAAAATTAAACCGGACGATAGATTAAAATCTAATTCAAAATATTAGAAACTATAATAGTACCTCTCTGAAGTATATAAATATCTTGTACCGATGCTCATTAATTTAATTTGGAAAAATGTTTAGTAAAAGCTGTAATATTTTGAAATATTATTATAATGTAAAATATCTGTTCTCTATATGAATATCTGTTAAACTGTCACTTATTTCTGTGATCAAATCTGTATTTTCAGCATCATTACTGCAGTCTTCAGTGTCACATGATCTTCAGAAATCATAATAATATACTGATTTGCTGCTCAAGAAACATTTCTGATTATTAGCATTTTGATAATTATTATTTGTGGAAACCGTTATAGATGTTATTTTTCAGGATTCACAGATGAATAGAAAGTTCAGAAGAACAGCATTTATTTGAAATAGAAATGTTCTGGAACATTAGAAATGTATTTTCTGTCACTTTTGATCAATTTAATGTGTTCTTAATAAATGTATTAATTTCTTACATTTAAACAAAATTAAAAAAATCTTACTCACTTCAAACTAATTAAAAAATAGTGCATTATGATGCCCAGCAGGGTTATTGTCATATGTTTGAGATACTATTTATTTTATTAATATTTTGAATAATTTTTATTTTTAGATGTTGTTTTAATTTTAAATTGAGTTAATTTCTGTTATTTTGTTGTGTGCTTTTATTAGTTATTTTAAACATGTTGATATAGTTTTCATTCATTTTTATTCCAGTTTGAAATTGAAATAAATGAAGTTTGTTTTATTTAATTGAGGCACGTTATCATTATTTCGATAGTAATATTTTTGATAGTTTCAAAGCAGCTCCAGTATTAAACAGGTTAATCAGTTAAAGGTGCAGTGATTTCTGGGAATCACCAAAAACAAACACCCCTATCTTGATAGCTCCGCCCCTAAATTCACCAACAGGCTATGCAACACAGGCACCGCCCCTTCATTAATGGACACGCCCCTTGCTGCTGATTGGCCACAAGTGTGTTTTGGTGCTCTTTCATCAGCACTTCTCAGAAATTGCGTACTGTGGCTTTAACCTCCATCCTTCCCTTGGATCATTTGGACCTGAATTATTTGTATTAATTTTTTTATAAATTGAGTTCATCTGAGTGGTACAAGACTTAAAATAATGCAATCATCAACACTAATCGCATATAAATGAAAACTGCCTAATGTTACAGAGTGAAATGTGGATCCAGAAAGAGGTAAAGGACTGTGCAAGCTTTGGGATACTGATGGAAGCCAACTACTGCATCTTTGCTTTGATAATATTACTGAATATGATCCAGATTATTTGATACAAATTCGATTTTCTCTGCTTTTTGCTCAAAATGTTGCTTTTTAGGAAACCTACCTACATTCAAGTGTTGATTAAAAAACAATACTTGAAGCTAGAATAAAACTGATAATTTTTTTTAAGTAGAGGGTCTGATCTTTATTTTGATGTGTTGCATGTTCAGATATTCATACAGCAAAATATTCTGGGGGCAATTACATTTTAGTGAAAATCAACAAAAACGCTGGCAGGGAAAGAGTTAAAGAAACCAAGGTAAATACAAATTAAATAAAATCAACAACATCACACAATTTATGAAAGCTGACATTCAACAGCAGAAGCACACACTAAATCGGCTTTGACTTTATGCACTTTTTTCAAAACACAAACACAAAAATCTAGTATCGTGATTTTCTTTTTCAAACACAAGCAATCATAATGACAGTAATTCACCAGTAACTCTGCACATGTGTTTCACACCGAGCAATCATGCTTTAGAGCTACACACACACAACTACACAACTACACATGCTTGATGTGTTTCTTTTCTTTCATACTGTGTAATACTGTATTCACAAACACAACTGTTTACAGTAAAAAAAAAAGTTTCGATCTTGCTTTCATGTTAACTGTGAATTTTTTAACATCTCTCTGAAAATTACTTTCAATCTTATGCATAAATCTACACAATAGCTCATGAATAACTGTGTGTGTGTATATATCCAAAACTATAATTGTTAGATTTAATTTCCACATAGATGAATGTAAAGGCACATAAAGGAAGGGTCATTTTATTTTATTGTCTGTCCTGCTGTTTCTGCTCACTGAAAGCAAATGGCTCTCTGGGCTATGTGTGAAAAGAAGGGTCATTTAATTTTGTTGTTTTATCCTGCTTTACCTTATTTGGTCATTCTTTGGACTTCCTGTAATAAGAGTGCTCTGGTACCATATATAAGGCATGCTTGTCTTAGAATTAAATGAGTTCAATAACCATGATGCCTCTCTGTGTCTTGTCTTTGGGCTCCCAGATCTGTTGAAGACTTCGCTCACAACATCCAACATATATTTCTGATTTGAATTAGAAGTGATCCAAAACACAGAAAGAAAACTTAATTCATAAGGAAATTGAAGTTTTACAACAATGTTATGGCAAATGTGTTTGCAAGACACATTTTTGCTTCTGAGATGTGTTTGTGATATTTTGAATGCAGTGCTTCATTTTGCAGGAGATGTTGCATGTTGTGTGTGCAATGCAATATCAGTTTATTACAAAGGTGCAAAACAGATTTCAGAGCTTTAATAGGTTGGTATATTAATTCTTGGATTTGTGTGTAAAGTTTTGGGAAAAAAAGAGGCAAAGTTTTGAAAATGTGTGTAAGCTATTGAAAAAAAAAACATATTTCATTAACTGATATAATGTTACTGTTTTTACCAACTTTCTGATTTTCTGATGAGGACATTAAACACAGAAGATTCTCATCATAATTTTGGCACTTGTGGAATAAAACACGCAGAAAAGATGACGACTATGTGACAATCTTCTGTTCTGAATATATATATTTGTATAACGTGTGCTGTTTCATGTACTACTTTTCTAAAAGTAGGCAATATTGTGTTCACTGTATTCTGTTCAACTGTTTTTCATGATTAAAAATCCAAATAAATCTCTATTTCTCAACATGCAGCTTAATTCTGAACAGTGTATCATTTTATACATTTATATAAATATTTAATTGTTTGATGTGCGCAGCTATATAACATTTATTTAAAACATTTAAGGACAATTTCAAGGCCATTTATGGCTTCAAAAGAAGAGCCATTATAAATAAATTCAGTATTAGAATACAGGTCACAAAACACAGCATTGTTACAGAAAATAAATGTCAATATATATATTTCATTTTAATAAATGAAAATAAAATATTAAATAAAATATTCATATTCATATTAAATATTTCTAATAATATATACATATAATAAAATAAATCCCAATTTTTATAAAAAAAAATATATATATATATATATATATATATACAATTTAAATGTGATGTACATATATATGATCACATAATTCTGTATTTAGGATTAATTATTTATTTAAAGCATATTTTCCCAAACTGGGTTTCACGTACTGATGAAAAGCTAATAATTAATAAAATCATCAATAAAAATAATACATAATTTTAAGATAAAACACTCAAAGTAATACACTCAAGAAAAGTATTAAATATTTGTTGTTTACCTGCTTATCAGTGTGACTATTAACTGACATCAGAGAACAGTGAACATGTGAATGTGTATATAAATGATTGAAATATTAACTTATATTCTTGAAGATTTTATTTAGGCTGACAAAGAATACAAAGGGCTTTAATCTCCACAGTCAGAACAGCACAGAGTCAAACACGCCCATGGCTTGGGATTCACCGTTAGGGGAGTAATACACCCAACACAATGACAGAAGATGATACTGAACACAACATCAGTCTGTATGTCACGTGTTCTCATAAACACACTCACTCAGGATGATGTTTCTGTAGCCATCCAAGTCAAAACCACACAGGTCAGTCACCGCTACCAGCATCAGAACCTCAACCTGAAACTGACAGCTGATCATCACAAGAAACAGAAGCCACACCCACTGTGAATGTGTATATAAATGATTTAAATATTAACTTATTGTATGGAAGATTTTATTTAGGCTGACAAAGGATACAAAGGGCTTTAATCTCCACAGTCAGAACAGCACAGAGTCAAACACGTCCATGGCTTGGGATTCACCATTAGGGGGAGTAATACACCGAACACAATGACAGAAGATGATACTGAACACAACATCAGTCTGTATGTCATGTGTTCTCATAAAACACACTCACCCAGGATGATGTTTCTGTAGCCATCCAAGTCAAAACCACACAGGTCAGTCACCGTGCTCAGCATCAGAACCTCAACCTGAAACTGACAGCTAATCATCATAAGAGACAGAAGCCACACCCACTCCGTACAGAGGACAGAAGCCACACCCACTCCGTACAGAGGACAGAAGCCACACCCACTCCGTACAGAGGACAGAAGCCACACCCACTCCGTACAGAGGACAGAAGCCACACCCACTCCGCACAGAGGACAGAAGCCACACCCACTCCGCACAGAGGACAGAAGCCACACCCACTCCGCACAGAGGACAGAAGCCACACCCACTCCGACAGAGGACAGAAGCCACACCACTCCGCACAGAGGACAGAAGCCACACCCACTCCGTACAGAGGACAGAAGCCACACCCACTCCGCACAGAGGACAGAAGCCACACCCACTCCGCACAGAGGACAGAAGCCACACCCACTCCACACAGAGGACAGAAGCCACACCCACTCCGTACAGAGGACAGAAGCCACACCCACTCCGTACAGAGGACAGAAGCCACACCCACTCATTTCAGAGCACAAAAGCCACACCCACTCCGTGCAGAGGACAGAAGCCACACCCACTCCGTGCAGAGGACAGAAGCCACACCCACTCCATACAGAGGACAGAAGCCACACCCACTCCATACAGAGGACAGAAGCCACACCCACTCCGTACAGAGGACAGAAGCCACACCCACTCCGTACAGAGGACAGAAGCCACACCCACTCCATACAGAGGACAGAAGCCACACCCACTCCGTACAGAGGACAGAAGCCACACCCACTCTATCCAAAGGACAAAAACACACCCACTCCATACAGAGGACAGAAGCCACACCCACTCCGTACAGAGGACAGAAGCCACACCCACTCTATCCAAAGGACAAAAAACACACCCACTCCGTACATTTGAGTGAAGCCACACCCACTCCGTACAGAGGACAGAAGCCACACCCACTCATTTAAGTGTACAAAAGCCACAATGCTCCCAGAACAAGTCAGTACACTTGTCTTTATTACTACTCACTTTGCTGAAGAAGAAAAAAAACACTTAAAACTAGACTAAGACGGACCTGAGCTGGTTTTAAAGGCATTTTGTTGCAGCTTATTGATTAGGGTTAGTGTTACGATGGCAAAGTAAAAATCCATGACCTAGACCAGCTAACCCTAAAAGTCACTATAGTTGTGGAGACTAATCTGCTGAAAATATCCTCAGGTGTTATCCTCACACTTTCCAGGCTTAGACCAGCGATACAGCATAAACTGGACTGGTTTAAACTGGACACATCTTTCCAAAACAAATCATTTGTATTCTCTCGGAGTTAAATAAATAAGCCAACTTTATTTCTAATTTATTCACTCTTAAATAGTTTTTAATGTTAAAACAACTTCATTTTTTTGTACAAAATATATCTCTGACAAATAATGATGTAGTATATGATAGTTTGAACAAACACATGTGAAAAAACTACAGTGCAGATTGCCATAAACGGCAGATAAAAGATTCTGAATCACATACAGCAAAGGTTTTTTGTCATTTAGAGCCATGCACATCAATATTCTGATATCAATCAGAATTTGGCAATATTCAGATTAGTATGGAGTCACATATTAAACACCACAATCTGATCACCTGATTCAGTTTAAGAAAATATGTGACCTTGGACCACAACACCAGTCATAAGAGTCAATTTTTTTTAATTGAAAATCATCTGAAAGCTGAATAAATTAGCTTTTTAATAATAATAAATAATAATACATTTGTTATGATAGGACAATATTTGGCTGAGATACGACTATTTGAAAATCTGGAATCTGAGGGTGTAAAAAAAATCTAAATATTGAGAAAATCATCTTTAAAGTTGTTAAAATTAAGTTCTTAGCAATGCATATTACTAATCAAAAATTAAGTTTTGATATATTTATGGTAAGAAATGTACAAATATCTTCATGAAACATGATCTTTACTTATCTTTATAAAATAAAATCTATAATATTGACCCATACAATGTATTGTTGGCCATTGCTACACATATACCCGTGCTAGGACTGTTTTCGTGGTCCAGGGTCACACATTTATATTCTCCAAATTCTGATTCCCACTCTTTTAACGAGAAACATGTCGCATGTAAACACCTTATTCAGAAAATCCACTGAGAAGAGATTCACATGCTCAGACCGCAGAGAACTATGGGTGATGACACAGGGTGATAATAATTAGCTGAAGGTGATAAAGAATGGAAACTCATTTCTGAAATGGCAATTAATTAAATTTTATATTAACACTTATTATTATAAAGCAATACGCCCCATAAGCCGTGGTTTACAGTGAATTTATAACAGCTAACGTATGGGCATTGTTAAAACCCCCTTAGCCGTTATAAATTCACTGTAAACCACGGCTTCTAGGAGCTTAGTGCTTTTATAAAATGGTTATTCCATATACTTAGTAAGGTTTCACAAAATAAAACAGAGCAAATTAAGTGTAATGATATTAATAAAAACAGTATTCTTCCACCAAACAATGTAGTTCCTCAGAAACAGATGTGGGTGGAACAAAGTGGTTGCCGAGCAACAAAGTAAACAAAGGTGTATGTTTGTGGAGTAATGTACAGCGGATTCGAACGCGGCTCAACCAATCAGAATCAAGGACAGTTCTTTCCAGTTGGAGTCCGAGTTTTGGGGTATTTCTGAAGGGTTTCTAATTCAAATGTGTAATAAAAATAATAATTGAGCACATACTGCATAACCAACGGCAGCATCTGGACTCTCTTGGGAAATCTTGTAGATAAGTAGACCTAAGACAATCATATTTGTGCACATAAACATCATATTCAGAATACGAGTGCAATCAGAATATGGAGCTGAAACAGTTGTAAACGTGACTAGTGAACCAGTCATGTCTGCTTTAAAGCAGAAGATTTGAGTGATTTAAATCATTCACTCAATCATGTGGCCACGGTGCTGAAAAGGCATTATAGACTGGAACTGAAGAACAGAGAAGAAGAGATCAGACTACTGCACAACAGAGTAAATCACAGCGACTGCTGTTGACTGTCTAGTGTTCTTCAGCAAAGATCCGCGCTGCAGTGTCGCTCCCACAGCTGCAGCTCAGTCCCCTTGGCACAAACCAGCAGATACGACTCACTCCTCACCTGCGGCATCCACACCTGTCAATCAAACACCGCACAGAGACGCATGTTCACCAGAGCACTCGCTGATGGAGACGTTACTACCGATTAAACACAGGAGAACTCTGTCACATCTCTCAATCTCTCTATCTCTCAAAAAAAAAAAACATTCAAGGGACATGGACAAACTCGTCCTTTTCATTAAATAAAAATGTATTACCAAATGATCAATGCACTCAAATTGAGTAATCTCGTATTCAACAAAATAGTAATAGGAGAGTTTCTTTATTTTATGATTTGACAATATTCTACTATCATTCAAATTTAATGAGCAGTGCATGGTACATAGCAAAATAACTATAATATTTTATAATAATAATTTTACACAAACAAAGAAAAATCTAGAAAGAGCCAAGTAATGCTTTTGTTATGAATATAAAACTTAGCCTAATATAACACACCCTTTCATAGTCATTTTTATTCATCATGGCAAATTAGTTATTTATGTACAGGACACCAAAAGACACCCTACAGTGGTATTGACCTCTCTCTCACTCTCCTCTCCTCTCTCTCCTCTCCCTCCCTCCTCTCTCCCTCTCTCCCTCTCCCTCTCTCTCTCCCTCTCTCCCTCTCTCCCTCTCCCCTCTCCCTCTCCCTCTCCCCCTCTCCCCTCTCCTCTCCTCTCCTCCCTCTCCCTCTCTCCCTCTCTCTCTCTCCCTCTCTCTCTCTCTCTCTCCCTCTCTCTCCTCTCTCTCTCTCTCTCTCTCTCTCTCTCTCTCTCTCTCTCTCTCTCCTCTCTCTCTCCTCTCTCTCTCTCTCTATATATATATATCTGTGTGTGTGTGTGTGTGTGTGTGTGTGTTTATGCAGTGCTGATATGCAGACGCATGTAAGTGCACTCACCCTGTTGAAGAGCAGCAGGTGTCGGTGCAGCGGCGTCACTAGCGGGTAATGGCAGGCAGGGGGCGTCACTGAGCTCTACGAACATCAGGTTTGTCAATCAGCTTTCAGTGGACAATACGACTGACACGTGTAGGAATGACACACAAGAACAGATAAAGGTGACACGCAGCCATGACAGATGCAGTGCTAAAGGTGCTGAGAGAGGCTTACGTCCCACACGGAGTCCAGACAGCGCAGCGGCCGACACACACACAGCTCTGTGACTGGAGGAGAAACAGCTGTTAGATCGGCCTCAGCTTACACACGCACACACACACACACACACACACACACACAGACAGGCAGACACTCACACACACACACACACACACAGACAGGCAGACACTCACACACACACACACACACACACACACACACAGACAGACAGACACACACACAGAGAGAGACAGACAGACAGACAGACAGACAGACAGCACGCGCACACACACACTCACACTCACAGAGACGCACACACACACAGAGACGCACACACACACACACACACACACACACACACACACACAGTGATGCCGCTGTGAGCCGGATGGCAGAGCGTGAGGAAACATCATGCCATCATGCAGAACACGGTCTTAAATTGGTCACGCTCTGTTTCTGCAGGTTTATGAAGGTCATTTAAGATTTTTAAGACCTTTCTATGAAATATTTGCAAATAGGCTCAGAAAAAATCATCTTAATACAAAGGGAAACTTGTCTTGATTCACCACCGACAGATATTTGTTCTTGGTTTAATCATAAATTCACTTCATTTTGTTCAGTTTCATAAGACCTCATATCTTTATGCTGCATCTCCAGTAAATGTATCTTGAATTAAAGAAGATATTAGCACTGGAAACAACACAGAAATACAGAGGAAGAGATTAATTTGATTTGGCCTGTCATTAGATTAAAACATAATATATTAGATTGATACATAATGTATTAGTAAATATAAATCTCTCTAAGAGCTTCAAAACTTGATCATCATAAAGTTTAATAATTAGGCCTAAAGCATTGCTGAAACAAACATTACAAAAATTAGTGCGGTCAAACGATTAATCACATCCAAAATTAAAGTTATTGTTTGCATAATATATGTGTCTACTGTGTATATTTATTATGTATACATAAATACAGTATATTTTGAAAATATTTACATATCTATATATATATATTTATATTCATATAACATATTCTAAATGAACATATTTCATATATACACTTAACCTATTTTTCTGAAATGCATACATGCATATGTGTATTTATATATACATAATAAATATACACAGCACATACATATATTATATAAACATTTTTTTTTGATGTGATTAATCGTGATTAATCGTTTGACAGCACTACTAAAAATAAATGTCCTATAAATTATCAATAAATAACTTAGATATATACATATATATAATTTAAAACGATTTTTAGAAGTTTAAATATTTAATTAATAGCATTAAAAATGCCTATTTAATCATGTCTTCATGTAAAAATATAAATACATAATTAGGCTTCCACTGAATGTGGCATGAACAAAACAGACAATTAAACGATTAATCACAGTTATTATTTGTTTGATAATCGTCAGGCATGAACTTGGTGACAGGCCTCGTCATGTGATCCTGCAGTTGCTGTTGTGTCTCATTATCTATTCCCGGAGAGGATATGTATCACTATTCTCAGGGTAGAGCTTCAAACACACTGTACAGATAATATTACACACTCATCTCTGATGATCTGTCAGCGTGACATCTGTAATGCTAATTCTAGATCACAGATCATTCCTGACCTTGGTCCCTGCCGGCGGTCAGTCTGAGGATCTCCTCTCTCAGTCCGGACATCTCCTGCTCGAGCTCTCTGTTCCTGTGCTCGGCTTTGTGCAGACGCCTGGAGAACATCAACAGCACTGTATTTACTAGCAGTACATCCATCAATACTACTGCACAGTCATACACTGTTCACTCTAACAAATGTCACAAAGACAAAAATCTGAAATAATACAGTTGAAACCTGTTAAATGGGTAAATGTAAGATTCCATATACAGTGAAGAAGCTGTTTAATCCAAAATGTATCTTTTTTTGGGGTAGTAAAAACTATGAATTACCATATTATTTACAGTGGAAAATAGTCAAATCACATGACACACACATACACACATACGTATATCATAGACTGTAAAAAAAAAACTTATTTCCAGAAAAATGAAGCCAAAATATCCCAGTATGGCCGCTGTCATCTTGTGCCAGTGATGTCATTTGGAGCCCGAGTCTCCACAGTAGTTTTTCATTTAGAGCTTGAGTCTGCGCAGTAGCGATTCGTTTAGAGCTTGAGTCTGCATAGTAGTGATTCGTTTAGAGCCCGAGTCTGTGCAGTAGCGATTCATTTAGAGCTTGAGTCTGCGCAGTAACGATTCGTTTATAGCCTGAGTCTGCGCAGTAGCGATTCGTTTAGAGCTTGAGTCTGCATAGTAGTGATTCGTTTAGAGCTCAAGTCTGCATAGTAGTGATTCGTTTAGAGCTTGAGTCTGCACAGTAGCGATTCGTTTAGAGCTTGAGTCTGCATAGTAGTGATTCGTTTAGAGCTTGAGTCTGCGCAGTAGCGATTCGTTTATAGCCTGAGTCTGCGCAGTAGCGATTCATTTAGAGCTTGAGTCTGCACAGTAGTGATTCATTTAGAGCTTGAGTCTGCGCAGTTTAGAGCTTAAGTCTGCGCAGTAGCGATTCGTTTATAGCCTGAGTCTGCGCAGTAGCGATTTGTTTAGAACTTGAGTCTGCACAGTAGAGATTCGTTTAGAGCTTGAGTCTGCACAGTAGAGATTCGTTTAGAGCTTGAGTCTGCACAGTAGAGATTCATTTAGAGCTTGAGTCTGCACAGTAGAGATTCGTTTAGAGCTTGAGTCTGCACAGTAGAGATTCATTTAGAGCTTGAGTCTGCACAGTAGAGATTCATTTAGAGCTTGAGTCTGCACAGTAGAGATTCATTTAGAGCTTGAGTCTGCACAGTAGTGATTCATTTAGAGCTTGAGTCTGCGCAGTAGCGATTTGTTTAGAACTTGAGTCTGCGCAGTAGCGATTCGTTTAGAGCTTGAGTCTGCACAGTAGTGATTCGTTTAGAGCTTGAGTCTGCGCAGTAGCGATTCATTTAGAGCTTGAGTCTGCGCAGTAGAGATTCATTTAGAGCTTGAGTCTGCGCAGTAGCGATTCGTTTATAGCCTGAGTCTGCGCAGTAGCGATTTGTTTAGAACTTGAGTCTGCACAGTAGAGATTCGTTTAGAGCTTGAGTCTGCACAGTAGCGATTCGTTTATAGCCTGAGTCTGCGCAGTAGCGATTTGTTTAGAGCTTGAGTCTGCACAGTAGCGATTCGTTTATAGCCTGAGTCTGCACAGTAGCGATTCGTTTATAGCCTGAGTCTGTGCAGTAGTGATTAATTTAGAGCTCGAGCCGGTGCAGTAGTGATCTTAAGGTGGAGCCGCGGTATCAAAGTCCAACCCAAACTCCTGCAGACCCAATCACAAACACTCAATCATGATGCCACTCCCAATTTTTCTAGCATCAAATGACGAACTAAATACAAACTTAGCAAAAAAAAACTGAACACTTGAACATATATCAGCATAATAAAAACTACCTAAAACGACAGAAACTGTCTTTGCGGAAAATTGATTTTATTTTATTTGAAGTGTACATTTATTTTTGATTGGCTACCTTCCCATTGGTTTACATGGAGGGCTTATGGGGTTATGACTTATAACAGCCACCAGATCGAAATGTTTTGGCTTCACTTTTCAGCATTTATTATTATATCTGACTGTAATAGTTGAGTTTATTTATCATATTCAATAACAGCATGTATTATCAGATAGGACTGTAATAGCTGAGTGTATGTTGGTGTACCTCTGCAGCTCGTAAGTGTGTGCGTCGCTCTGCTCCGTCTCTGCCCTGCTGCTGATTGGCTGGGGTTTGTTCTGCTCAGCAGGAAGTTCAGGAAGTGACATCAGCTCAGCGGTGATGGATTCTCTGAGCGGACACACCTGATTCTGCTGCACATTCACACTGACATCTGATTCAGACTGCTGATAGATGAAGATCACTAATGTGAATAGATGACGGCTCTGTACATTTCCTACCATAAATATATCAAAACTTTATTTTTGATAAGTAATATGCATTGCTAAGAATTTCTTTTGGACAACTTTAAAGGCGATTATCTCAATATTTAGATTTTTTTTGCACCCTCAGATTCCAGATTTTCAAATAGTTGTATCTCGTCTAATTAAAAAAATAATTGACACTTATGACTGGTTGTGTGGTCCAGGGTCACATATTATTCACAAAACTGTACATATGTGATAATCTGTAAAAATGTCTATTTTATAAATATGTCTGTTTTAATGTTTATCTTTATAATTTTATGTTAATTTATACATTTCTGATCATTTATTTATTCTTTCATTTGATTATAATGTGTCTTGTTGTTGTTTTTATATGCATGCACTGGAAGGTTCAATACCTTATTGTGTGTGTGCAAGCACACATGGAAACAAATCTCTTTCTAAACGTACATGAAGAAGATTACTTATTGTGGTTCATTTTTTAATAAACCCATGTTAAATTGTATGTTTCATGACTTCAATTAATAAGTCATGCTTTTGGATTATTAAATTTGATTTAACAATTAAAATGGAATCCAGCTAAATTAAAACAGGGTAAAAAAAGAATTTGGGAAAAATACTATGTATTTCAAAGGACCCTAAAATTTAATTTTTGTTAAACTTCTAATAAATTTTGATCACTAAAAGTTACAATAACCATTAAAACGGAATCCAGAAAAAATGTGAATTTGGTAAAATAAATAATTAAATAAAACAGATTTCATAAAGACCTACTTAGGGCCCTATTCAGAAATGTTGTTACATTTTCCCCAAATTCTGAGTCTTGAATTCCATTTTAATGGCTTGATTTCATTTTTATAATTAGAAAGCATATCTAATCCACTGAATTCATAAAACCTTATCAACACAAGTTTTTTACAATAACAGCGCCCTATGAAATTTGTATTCTTTCAGAAATTCTGTGTGGTCTGTTTGAATTTCTCATGTAACATATTTACAGTAAATTCCATATTTCTGACTGAATTCATGATTTTGTCATATTTTCGTCGATCAGTGTTCATCGTACCAGCTTTCCCTGCAGATGGAGCTGATCTCTATCCTGCTGCTGGTTGATCTCCATCATGATGTCTCTGCTGCGGTCCAGCGCTCCCGTCTCTCTATGGCACAGCAGAGTGAGGACATCTTATGGTGTGTTCACACCAATCGCAAATTTTATTATTCGCATAACTAGATTGCATACAACATCAATGCAAAGATGCGAATAGAGGCGAATTAGCACTGGGTAATGTGAAATACGTGATTTTTTTTTTTATTATTGCTGCTATCAATTATACAAATATGTCAGTAGCTATGTTTCCACTTAAAGATGCGAATTTAACTTATGCGCAAAACTGGAATATCGTATAAAACATTTGCGAATAAACCATCCAATGAGTCAAAGAGAACAAAATTGTCACTTCCTTATAAACTGGCACTAAATATCTCCACGAAAACTAGGAGAAGCCACTGAATATAATACTTTTCATATATAATACATTTCTTGCGTCTCAGAGCGAGCAGACGAAACACAATAAATGCTGTCATTGCTTTGCATCTGTTCGTGTAAGACAATTATACAGAAATACTCTGACGACAGACTTTGCTCAGGCTTTCAGAACGACCAAAACAACTTATAGATGCTGTGAACGAGATCAGTCCGCTGACAGTCAAGATATCCCATCTCATATCACAAAGTCACATGACGTTTTCAAAGCGCATGGTGGGATTTATTCGGTAAATGTGTTTCCATCATAGTTTATGTGCATTTTTTCTTATCAGATAAAAACAATTATCCTTCTCAATTGTGCGCAAAAGTTTTTGTATGCGCATTTTTAGAGCCACATCTTGGCATTTCCAGCCAGCGTTTTTTTTATGTAATATTGCCAAATGTGCATAAAAACAGGTGAATGGAAACATAACTAGTGTATATACAGCAGTAAAATGTAATACACATTAATGCAGGATCAATACTTGTGCTGTCAAACGATTAATCGCATCCAAAATAAAAAATTCATTTTACATAATATATGTATGTATGCTGTGTATATTTATTATGTATATATAAATACACTCACACGCATGTATATATTTCAGAAAAATAGGTTGTTTATATATTAAATATATAAGTTATATAAATTTAGACATATATATAAATATTTTCAAAATATATACTGTATGCGTGTGTATTTATGTATACATAATACATATACACAGAACACACACATATGTTATGCAAACAAAAACCTTTGTTTTGGATGTGATTAATCGCGATTAATCCCGAGTCATCAGTGATTAATCGCGATTAATCCCGAGTCATCAGTGATTAATCGTGATTAATCCCGAGTCATCAGCGATTAATCGTGATTAATCCCGAGTAATCAGTGATTAATCCCGAGTCATCAGTGATTAATCGTGATTAATCCCGAGTCATCAGCGATTAATCGTGATTAATCCCGAGTAATCAGTGATTAATCCCGAGTCATCAGTGATTAATCGTGATTAATCATTTGACAGCACTAAATACTCATCCGCCTCTGCGGTGCACTGAAACCAGACACATCAGCATTTGGCTTTCCAGTGTATTTGGGACTTCCACAACAGGTAGGCTACAAAGCAGCAATCGTAGTTATCGCCACCATGGTTGACCGTGTGATGTTTTTATTCAGGCAAGTAGCACGATACGCATATTCGCTTCCGGTTTGGTGTGAACACACCATTAAAGCTGCGCTCAACAATAAAGCTGCTGATGAAGAGTCACTAACCTGGTGGCTGTGTAAGAGTAGCCTACAAACGCTAGATGAAGCCCAACAGGCGCTCGCTCCATCACGTCACTCAGGCTTTCCTGAACACAAGAGCAGAAGAGTCAGATCCCGCTGAGATTCCCCATCTCTGTGACGGAGCTGATGGCTCGGGTACCGTGTCACTCAGACAGTCGTCTAGCACGTCGAAGTTGGAGGTGTCTGTGGCGTCGGAGACATCAGGACGGTACGGAGGAGGGAGGAGATGAAGGGAACTCCAGTCCAAACCTGTGAAGAACGGGTGTTTTCTGAAGTCCCCGGAGCCCCCTGAGCCCATCCTCTCACTCCTGTCACAGATCAGAGCGCTGATGAGTGAACGCGCCTCCTCGGACACCTCTGACCCCGCAGGAAACTCAAAATAATCCTGTTCAGACAGAAACACACACTCAACGCTTCATCCATATTCAGCCATTATTGTTTACAAACATGGGCAAATCACAGAATCCTGCAAACTGTCATGGAACCAGTCAAAAATAGGCTGGCAGACTCTACATGTCAAATTAAAAGTTCAGTTTAACTTGAAGAAATTATGACAGAAATATAATCCTATTGTATATTTGTTCCCGTTTCGTTCCGTTTTGCCCTTATTTGGTTTGTTTCCTGTTCTTATTAGTTAATCATCGTTCAGTCTGTTCACCTGAGTTTTATTAATCATCTCGTTTGCCCCTTTGTTCCATGTCTTTATAAGCCAATAAAACAATAACAGTCTTATTTGATCAATAATTGAAAACACACACGTGATGTTTAACTAAAGTCATTTTGTAACTAAAGCAACTTGCTTTACTTATTGAGTTACTTTACTAGATGCTTGAAAATGTAATCTGATTCGTCATTTAAGTTACTTGTAATGCGTTTCCCTCAGCACTGGTAATATACAATAGTACTATATTTCTGTCATAATTTCTTCAAGTTAAACTGATCTTGTATGCTGTAGGTTTGTGGTGAACATCTGTGAGTCTCAGTGTGTGTTTGACGGAGGGTTTTCTCAAAGTAAACTTTATCACTAGACTACAGCGTCATAAATCAGTGCTCCTTTACCTTGAAGCAGGGCTGGGTGATTTTTACGATTTTATTGATTCATTCGAATTTAATGTTTTGCCACGATTTTATTTTTTGAATAGAAATACACTATATTGCCAAAAGTATTGACACCCCTTCTAATGAAAGGTTTGACGACTTTAGTCATTTCCATGAGTACAAATCTTAATGTTTAAGTATATAATGATATTCTGGGGAATTGTGGGAATAGGGTATCTCAATTTTGAATAGAAATATTAGCAAACATTAAAATTAGACACTTTGACAATATGCCAATGACAACGGTAAAGACAAAAGAGTGATTAACTGCTCATGTGTGACACGTACAGTAAAGGGTCATAAGTAGAATATAGCACGAGGTGCAATTCACACTGAATACGATTTTGTGTTGATAAAGATGGCAGTGGAAGAGGAAAAAAATGAAAGAAGATGGAAGTGAACTTCTTTTAACTCGGCGAGGTGTTTTAGAAAGTCATTTCATGCATGAGGCGCGAGCACAACAGACAAACGTCATGTTTACAGAGAAAAAACAATGGAAAAGCAGCGCAAGTGAATAAAAACCTGTGCAGAACTACTACTGTGTGTCTGATATCTCATGTCTGCATCCCGGTGACAGACTGAAAGATGCTGTTCATTGTTTTTACAGAATATTTATAGATAATAATAGTCTACTGGTGTTATACTTTTTTCATTTAAAATTTGAATTACCTTGACTCGAGTCTTGAGAATGTTTTTAAAGCATCATTTCCGAACATATAATATGTATAAGACAAGTTTGTACAACATGTAGTTGTAGTTCATGCATCTTTTCTGCAAAGATATTTAACAAGTGATTTGATTAACATTTACATCATGTTGACAACTTCATGTGTGCTGCAATCTTTCACTATTAAAAGTTAATAAAGAAAAAGTTACTTGAATCATGTCGTAGTTACATTTTTGAGTTGACTAGTTAAAAATCGTAAAAATGGCTATTCACTTTTTTCCACATCGCCCAGCCCTACCTTGAAGTGTATTATTTTGGCGTAGGTCTCAGAGATGGACTCGGCGTAGAAGGGTGTGGTTCCCAGCAGCATCTCATATGCGCAGACGCCCAGAGCCCACCAATCGCACTCAGAGCCGTAGCGTCCGCCGCCCTCCACCGCCCGCAGGATCTCTGGAGACAGATAGTCTGGAGTCCCGACGGCCAGAGACGAGTGGATCTGAGAATATACTCACATATGAGCACAGCGGGCCAATCACACATGACTGAATGTAGGCTTACGTCTGACAAACATCACCAGTCCGTCATCCTCCAGACGCAGACAGGAGCCAAAATCACCCAATCGCGCGTGACCCTCCGCCGTCAGGAGAATGTTGTCAGGCTTAATGTCTCTACAGGAAGAGAGCAGACATCAAACCGAACATCCGGGTAGTCCTATACAACATCCTACCCACTCATATGTGTGTGTGTGTGTATATATATATATATATATACAGTGGCATGTGAAAGTTTGGGAACTCCTTGCAGAATCTGTGAAAATATAAATAATTTTAACAAAACAAGAGGGATCATACAAAATGCGTGTTATTTTTTATTTAGTACTGTCCTGAGTAAGATATTTTACATAAAAGATGTTTACATATGATCCAAAAGACAAAAAAAAATAGCTGAAATTATTAAATTAACCCCCTTCAAAAGTTCTTAATACTGTGTGTGGTTACCTGGAGCATCTACGGATGTTTTTTTGTTTTGTGATGGTTGTTCATGAGTCCCTTGTTGTTATATGTAAATAAATATGTGTGTGTGTGTGTGTGTCTGTTTCTGTGTGTGTGTGTGTGTGTGTGTGTGCGTGTGTGTGTGTCTGTGTGTGTGTGTCTGTGTCTGTGTGTGTGTGTGTGTGTGTGTGTGTGTGCGTGTGTGCGTCTGTGTCTGTGTCTGTGTCTGTGTGTGTGTGTGTGTGTGTGTGTGTGTATAGATATAGACATATATATATATATACACAGCGGGTAAAATAAGTATTGAACACATCACCATTTTTCTCAGTAAATATATTTCTAAAGGTGCTGTTGACATGAACATTTCACCAGATGTCGGTAACAACCCAAGCAATCCATACAAAGAAAACGAAACAAATAAGTTCAGAAATTACGTTTTGTGTAATACAATGGAATGTATATTAAAATTTAATTTAATCTAATTACAAGTACTTCATTTTTGGAATCTGATTACGGACCCAGCTCTCTCTCTCTCTATATATATATATCTATATATTAACGTGCATGTTTATCGTTTATTGTCATGATTTGCATGTTTAGATGAACTGATCACTGTTAGGACAGATACCTGTGCACATAACCGAGTCTGTGGACTGAATCGATGGCCATCACCATCTCAGCCAGGTAGAACTGAGCCATGTCCCCTGGGATACGATCACCAAACTTACTCAGCAACGTCAGCAGATCTCCACCGACATAGTAATCCATGACCAGATACTGCAGAGCAGAAGAGGAGAGACACTCGTAAACCAGAGTGAACAGATGAACAGACAGAACTGTACAAATGACAAGCAGAAGATCATGATTCATGAGCACAGAACTGAATCATGTGTCAAGGAATCACTTTGAATTAATCTTTTTGTGTGTGTGCACCACGCTGATGAAAAACCAATAGAAACATCACAGCAAATTCTAATGGTTTCCACAGCAAATACCATTACAAATATCACAAACCATCAACTTTTAACCATTAAAACCATTAAAAAATGGTTTTCTGTAGTGTGTTTTGGGACATATATCATTAGAAATTATTGTTTTTTTAACAAGCCACCAATAGAAGATGACCAATTACCAGTAGAGACCCACAGGGTCCATTACAGTTTCTATTAAGACCAATACAAGTCCCATTATAACCAGTAAAACCATTACAAATGGTGTGTTTTTTTTGTGTTTCTCTCATTTACTATCACATTGTTTATCACTCAGCTGACAGGAAACGGTCTCAGAACTTTCACTGACGTTTTTTTGAAAGTTGCATAATTGTTAGAACAAAACGTTCTTATGTTTACGGAACATTCTAAAAATAGGCTACTGTTCATCAAGTTGAGAGAATCCGTTTTTGAGATCAATACTTGGAACATTCATGTAATTTGAACTTGATGATTGACCTAAGAAACGACAGGCCTAACAATAAACGGAACAAGTAACAGTACGTTATATTATATTTTGGGTGAAAATAAAGATAGTAGAATGCTGTAAATAACGCTTAAATAAACTTTACATAACGTAATCACAATAAGAAAACTTGACATTTTAACGTTTCAGAAACATGTTAAATATTGTCCCTGCAAGGTTTTATTACTTTAAATTGTTACCTTGGGTACAGAAATGATTAATGCGTAAATTAATAATTTTGGATCAATCTTTTGAACTACTTTGTTTTGTCTGCATCTGATTCTCCCATTTTTCTCTTTTACATCGTTTATCAGTTTATAGATTAATACGATCAGATACAAAAATGATGTCAAATATTTATTACAAATATACTGATAATTCTAACATTCATCTGTGATTAATGGATTCCTATTGAACTATCATCAAATACAGTATAGTGCTAGTGTCGTGTAAATACGTCTGAAGCCGGCGAAAAGTGCATGAAACTGATTCAGTTGAGTGAGTAATTTACAATTGAACCGCTCTAATTGATTCAAACTCAAACTTGAGATTGTGACTTCGAGCGGGTTCGCTAATTATTTGATTCAGATCTTCGAAAGGGTTTGCGAATGTGATTTTGAGTAGTAAAAGAATCGACGGGAAAAAGAAAAGAACAAGAAACGGAGCTTTTCAAATCTCCGACTCAGTTGCGTGGCAAAACGATTGACTGTTTCAAAGCGCTTGAAACGCCTCGTGCTGGCAGCACCTGCTGGTCAAAGCTGTGTAAATGCAAGAACTAAGTTCAATGACGTAAAATGTCATCTTTATGAACCAAAAATGCTTGTCAAATTGTATCACCAAACACCATTAAATACTAAATGCATGTATCATATGTGCTATTTTATTAAGCGTGTTTTGTGTGTTTTTATGAAAGCTTGGCAACACAGACCAAGTGACAATTAACTAGGCATACTCTCTCATTTTTGTTACACAAATATGTTATTAAACATTAAATATTATACATTATAGGTAGAGTAGTAAATTATGATGGTCCTGTGGTTTTAGGGGCATGAGTGATATAATGCCATACGTTTGGTCAAATAAAACATAAATCAACTGAACTGGTCCATTTGTGTTCAGATTCAAATGTATTTACTGATTCAAATTTTTATTAAAATTAAAGGCTGTGTTTAGTCTTGAATCAGTGAATCAGTAAATAAGTGAATCAGTGAATCAGAAAATAAGTGAATCAGTAAATAAGTGAATCAGTGAATCAGTGAATCAGTAAATCAGTGAATCAGTGAATCAGTAAATAAGTGAATCAGTAAATAAGTGAATCAGTAAATAAGTGAATCAGTGAATCAGTAAATCAGTGAATCAGTGAATCAGTAAATCAGTGAATCAGTAAATCAGTGAATCAGTAAATAAGTGAATCAGTGAATCAGTAAATAAGTGAATCGGTGAATCAGTGAATCAGTGAATCAGTAAATCAGTGAATCAGTAAATAAGTGAATCAGTAAATCAGTGAATCAGTGAATCAGTGAATCAGTAAATCAGTAAATCAGTGAATCAGTGAATAAGTGAATCAGTGAATCAATAAAGTGAATCAGTAAATAAGTGAATCAGTAAATAAGTGAATCAGTAAATCAGTGAATCAGTGAATCAGTGAATCAGTGAATCAGTAAATAAGTGAATCAGTGAATCAGTGAATCAGTAAATCAGTAAATAAGTGAATCAGTGAATCAGTGAACCAGTAAATCAGTAAATCAGTGAATCAGTAAATAAGTGAATCAGTAAATCAGTGAATCAGTAAATCAGTAAATCAGTCAATCAGTGAATCAGTAAATCAGTGAATCAGTAAATAAGTGAATCAGTGAATCAGTAAATAAGTGAATCAGTGAATCAGAAAATCAGTAAATAAGTGAATCAGTAAATAAGTGAATCAGTAAATAAGTGAATCAGTAAATCAGTGAATCAGTAAATCAGTGAATCAGTGAATCAGTGAGTCGGCTGTGTGAAGTGACGTACGAGGTAATTGTTGTCCTGGAAAGAGTAATGTAGTTCTGTGATCCAGCGCCGGTCTCCTTTCAGCAGAACCTCCCGCTCCTCCTGATAACACGCCGTCTGAACACACAGCTCTCCATTAACAAGCCATTATAATAAAACCCAGCTAACGGGGAACGTTCTCAGAACTGTAGGTAACGCTCTCTCAAAGTTACGAACAAACATTCTTCCAGTAACTTTAACAGAACATTCGTTCAAAATGATCTGGGGCCGGATTCACGAAGCATTCTTATGAAGAAATTTCTGCCATTTTATTATTTTCTAACTTAAGAAAAAAGTTAAGAATATTGTGTATTCCTAAAATTTCTTCTTTAGAATATTAGTTTATTTTTCCTTAAGATTTTGTTCTTAAGACAAACTTCAGAGGAATTCAAATTCTTGAAGATAATCTTCTTGCAAATCATTGTAAATAACTTCTTAAAGTTAGGATAGCCCCAGACGTGTCTAAAATCTCAAATAGTAAGAACTATTTAATGCATTTATTGGGTTATTTCAAATGAATTGTTAAATGTAAGCATTACAACAACACTCGCTACATAATAGATAGTAGGACTATAAATAGTGATGTGCACAAGTTCTCTGAAGTGGTAACGATGACTGATAATGTAAACATGTGACACTATACTTTTTAATGACTTGTTGAGAATTTTTCAAGAATTGCACTTAAGAATATTCTTATAAACTTTGTGGAATTTATATTACATTTCTTAACTTATTTCTTAAGAAGATGCTTGTGAATCCAGCCCCTGGTCTTTAATAATGTTCTCAAAAAAGTTATTTATACATTGTTCAAGAAACATTTTATTTCTGAAAGAAATTTTTAGTTGGACTTTCACCTAATGTTTTTAATGTTACTACTTGTTTCAGAATGTTACATTCAAATGTAATTTTTTCATAATAAACATAAAATGATCAAATGGAATGTTGCTTAAACGTTTTCCCGTTTTTAAAAACTGATTATTTACATGTTCAGAGAACTTTCAAATAATATTTTCACAATGTTAGCAAAACGTTCTTAGAGCATATGTCTGTTAGCTGGGCATCTAAGTGCTGTTAGAGAAGATGAAGACTAGTTTTTGTAGTTTACCTCTCCACGCTTCAGTATGTTCCACTTGTTCATGATCTTCAGTGCATAAACCTGCTGTGTGTTACGCATGCGGGCCAGAGCCACCTGTGCATTTAATATACTCAGTCAATATATTAATACTCATCCGCTTCACAACAGAACCAGCACAAACCCTCTCACCTCGCTGAAGGTTCCTCGGCCGATCACCTTTAAGATGTCAAAGTCATTCCTGCTTATCCGAGTCTTCTTCACCTGTCTGACCAGAGGCTCTGCTGCGAATATTAGAAGAGAGAGAGCGTCACACAATACAACTATAACAATATCTTAATTATATATATATATATAACTATAAAGCATTAATTGTTGGGTATGTATTTTTTCAAAAACAAACAACAAACTTGTAGCCAATCAGCAGTAAGGGGCGTGTCTACTCATGATGCGAGGAGAGCGCTCAAGTCAAGTCACCTTTATTTATACAGTGCTTTTAACAATACAAATTGTGTCAAATCAACTGCACAATATCAAAATAGGAAAATAGTGTATCACTAATGTAAATTGATAAGATTAAACGCCTATTTTTCAGTTAAAGGCATTTCATTATTGAATTCAGCATGCTCAATGGGTGACATGTCCAGTGAGTATGCTGGCCATGCAAGAACTGGGATGTTTTCAGCTTCCAGGAATCGTGTACAGATCCTTGCAGCATGGGGCCGTGTATTATCATGCTGCAACATGAGGTGATGGTCGTGGATGAATGGCACAACAATGGGCCTCAGGATCTCGTCACGGTATCTCTGTGCATTCAAAATGACATCAATAAAATGCCCACGTGTTCATTGTCCATAACATACGCCTGCCCATACCATAACCCCACCGGCACCATGGGCTACTCGATTCACAAAGTTGACATCAGCAAACCGCTCACCCACACGACGCCATACACGCTGTCTGCCATCTGCCCTGTACTGAGAAAACCAGGATTCATCCGTGAAGAGAACACCTTTCCAAAGTGCCAGACGCCATCGAATGTGAGCATTTGCCCACTCAAGTCGTTTACGACGATGAACTGCAGTCAGGTCGATACTCTGATGAGGACGACGAGCATGCAGATGAGCTTCCCTGAGACGGTTTCTGACAGTTTGTACAGAATTTCTTTGGTTATGTAAACCGATTGTTGCAGCAGCTGTCCGGGTGGCTGGTCTCAGACGATCTTGGAGGTGAAGATGCTGGATGTGGAGGTCCTGGGCTGGTGTGGTTACACGTGGTCTGCGGTTGTGAGGCCGGTTGGATGCACTGCCAAATTCTCTGAAACGCCTTTGGAGACGGCTTATGGTAGAGAAATGAACATTCGATTCACGGGCAACAGCTCTGGTGGACATTCCTGCAGTCAGCATGTCAATTGCACGCTCCCTCAAAACTTGAGACATCTGTGGCATTGTGCTGTGTGATAAAACTGCACATTTTAGAGTGGTCTTTTGGCCAGCCTGAGACACACCTGTGCAATAATCATGCTGTCTAATCAGCATCTTGATATGCCACACCTGTGAGGTGGATGGATTATCTCGTTCACTAACACAGATTTAGACAGATTTGTGAACAATATTTGTGAGGAATAGGCCTTTTGTGTTCATAGAAAAAGTCTTAGATCTTTGAGTTCAGCTCATGAAAAATGGGGGCAGAAACAAAAGTGTTGTGTTTATAATTTTCTTCAGTATATATATATATATATATATAATTATATAATAAATTATTATTTTGGCTGCACTTTCAGTGCTCTTGCTTTCTGTTAGATAATGATCGTCACATGAATCCGCCTCATGCACACCGGCCCGTTCACCTTTAAGAGTGCGTGACGCAGAAATAGAACAGATGAACTAAGAATAGCGCGCTCATGTCTCAGACTTTTTTAAGGCAAGTTTTCCAGCCTTGGACTCAAGCCGCTCTCGTGGCTGCAGGAATGCGAGCGAGACCAAGGCAACATCATAAACTGTTATACTGCACATAACTTTCCACATTTCCAGCACAAAGAAAGGCATGAGACAGCAGCTGGAGCTGGACAGCTTCTCTCTGGAGGTGTGCATGAGCCAGAGCTTCCCTGCAGGACTGTAAACACTGCATGCTTCTAAACACCACGACCCGCTCATCAGCCGCACACACAACACACTCCTCTCTGTTCTCAGAGCTTCCCTGCAGGACTGTAAACACTGCATGCTTCTAAACACCGACCCGCTCATCAGCCGTACACACACACTCCTCTCTGTTCTCAGATCTTCCCTGCAGGACTGTAAACACTGCATGCTTCTAAACACCACGACCCGCTCATCAGCCGTACACACAACACACTCTTCTCTGTTCTCAGAGCTTCCCTGCAGGACTGTAAACACTGCATGCTTCTAAACACCACGACCCGCTCATCAGCCGCACACACAACACACTCCTCTCTGTTCTCAGAGCTTCCCTGCAGGACTGTAAACACTGCATGCTTCTAAACACCACGACCCGCTCATCAGCCGCACACACAACACACTCCTCTCTGTTCTCAGAGCTTCTGGATCCTCTTCAGCAAATACATATTTTCAGTTTAGGGGCCTTTTGAGTCAAAACAAGTTCTGTGAAATGACTTCAAAGTACATAAAACCCATCTAACCGAACTGAACATTCAAATTGAACATTATTGCTGAAACGTACACAACTTCTCGGCATGCATTGAATAAATGAAGCTGTTCCTGTTATAGTTTTGAGTTTTATTAAACTTTTCTTGAGGTTTTGTCATTATTGCTAGTCATTTGTTGTGTTGTGATGTCTAATCTCTCATCACATTTCTTAACTGTCACCATTATATTCAGCAACTTTAATAAAACACTCATTTAAAGTTATCTGGGGCCTGTTTCATAAAACAAGTTTTCCAAATAAGCCAGGTTTATTTCAGTTAGTCTGATTTATTGTCAGTTGATTTGATTCAAAATAAGTAAACCTGGCTTATTTGGTAAACTTGTTTTATGAAACAGGCCCCTGGTCTTTAATAACATTCTCAAAACATTAGCACAATAACATTATTTATACATCGTTTTTTCTTAAACGTTTGATTCAGATATTCATCTAACATTTTTCAAATGTTACTTTTTTGTTTTAGAATGTTCAGAGAACATTCAAAAGTATCATTCCCAGAATGTTTGTAAAATGTAAAACTGAATGTTCCATTAACGTTCGCATAACAAACAAACGTAACGTTTTTAAAAAGCTAGACTTTTGATCATTCAGAGGGCATCTTATTAGATGCAAAGAAGCATTTGTCTTGACAGATTTATAGGCTCCAAGAGACTTTTTCACTTTGTGACCGAATTCATATTGTGTAATAGTGTGCCGCTTGAAAGGATAGTTCATGCAAAAATGAAAATGATGTCATCATTTACTCTCCCTCATGTTGTTCCAAACCTGTAAGAGTTTCTGTCTTCTGTTGAACACAACAGAAGATATTTTGAAGAATGTAGGGAACCAAACAGTTGACGGTAGCCATTGACTCCTATAGTTTTTTTGTACAATGGAAGTCAATGACTACCATCCATCCATTGTTTGGAACATTCTTAAAATTGTTAGATCATCAGCTTAAAGTAATTCAAACAGGTTTGTA
>CM050435.1:23637654-23655154 GCA_027564155.1 Gymnocypris eckloni scoliostomus
GTGTGTGTGAGTCTATGAGTGAGGGTGTGTGTGTGAGTGTATGAGTGAGGGTGTGTGTGTGAGTCTATGAGTGAGGGTGTGTGTGTGAGTCTATGAGTGAGGGTGTGTGTGTGTGTGTGTGTGTGTGTGTGTGTGTGTGTGTGTGTGTGTGTGAGTGAGTGAGTGAGGTGTGTGTGTGTCTATGAGTGAGGGTGTGTGTGTGAGTGTGAGTGAGGTGTGTGTGTGTGTGTGTGTGTGTGTGTGTGTGTGTGAGTGAGTGTAGTGAGGTGTGTGTGTGTCTATGAGTGAGGTGTGTGTGTGTGAGTGTAGTGAGGGTGTGTGTGAGTCTATGAGTGAGGGTGTGTGTGTGTGTGTGTGTGTGTGTGTGTGTGAGTGTATGAGTGAGGGTGTGTGTGTGTGTGAGTGAGGTGTGTGTGTGTGTGTGTGTGTGTGAGAGTGTGTGTGTGTGTGTGTGTGTCTGTGAGAGAGTGTGTGTGTGTGTCTGTGTGTGTGTGTGAGAGAGTGTGTGTGTGTGTCTGTGTGTGTGTGTGTGAGAGAGTGTGTGTGTGTGTCTGTGTTTATCTGTTGTGCTGCAACAACTGAATTCTAACCACTGAATGTGTGTTTTGTTCTGTCTCGTGTCTTTATTGCTCTGCTATCAAACTCACGTCACTCACAGCTTCTCTAAATACAGAAGTTGGTCAGTTTGTTTGAATGGAGTTAACTCTTCTCTGTCTGTCTCTCTTATCCTCTTCTGCTCTTCTCTTCCTCTGTTTATTCAGGCGTGCCTCTCTTTCCTCTTTCTCTGCACTGCAAACAACTATTATCTTAGTATTTTTGTCTTGTTTTCTAGAATAAATATCTAAACATTCTTGAATCAAGATGAATTTATTGTACAAGTCAAATTACTTAAGATATTATGTCTTGCTTTGTGTAAAAAAATATCAACATTGTGTTAGTTTTCCCTTAAAAAATCACTAATATCTGCCAATGGGGCGAGAAAAATCATCTTGTTTAGCTTTGAATCAAGATAATAATTTCTTACCCCGTTGGCAGATATTTATGATTGTTTTAAGCAAACAATAACAACATTTTGATAATATTTTTTAGAAAACAAGACTTGATTCAAGAATGTTTCGATATTTATACAAAAAAACAAGACAAAAATACTAAGAAAATATTTTTTATAGTGTGCGTTTGTGAGTGATACGTTGTGCTAATTTCTAAATTATAATAAATCTTGTGTTTCAGCAAAATATCAATTACACAGCAAAAAATACGAGTTTCTTGATTAGTATTTTTGTATTGTTAAATATCTAAACAACATTTCTAATAAATTTATGAAACGTTTGTTAGTTTTTGCGGACACCAATCAAAGATATCTGCCATTAAGTTAAGCAAAAATATCTTAATTCAAAGTCCAAACAAGATGACAATAACAAGATAAGACAAAACATTCACGGAAAAACTAACACAGAAAACAAGACGTAATATCTCAAACCATGTTCCTTGTACAGTAAAGTAATCTGGATTTAAGATATTTATACTAGAAAACAAGACGAAAGTACCAAGTAAGAGAATCAGTTTTGCAGTAAAATAAATGTACTTGAGAAGAATAAATACACGTAAAAACACTTGATTTATGACACATTTAATATACAACACGTGAAATAAACATCTCTTATTGTAGCCGACATTAGCGCTGCTCGTGAAGGGTTGTGATCATTCTGTGAGTGTTACTGGATGAAACAGGCCTGTACGAGTCATCTGTGTGATGGTTTGTCCTCTTTTCCCCTCTAGTGGTGTGTCTTTACCAGACAAAGCATGAGATGTGAGAGGAGAGAGGAAGATATTCAACATTAGATACCATCCCCGAAGAGTGACAAATAATGATTGATCGAATCATTCAGAACGGGAAGAATAGAGCAAAGACAGAAGGAGGAGGAAACTCAGTGGAGCATTCACATGAAAAAACACCATGTGAAGTACTATAGTAAAGTGCTATAGTTATAGTAAAGTACCTGAATTCATTTGTTGAGGTAATTCTATAGTTGATGTGGGAATATAACAGCTGTAACAAATTACTTTACCCAATACTGTACTAAGTTTTATACAACTATAGGATATATTATACTAATACACTACAGTTTACTGTAGTACAAACTAGAGTATACTACAGTATTTATTACAGTTTATCAGTTCACTAGTTAATACCACAGTATGCTGTAGCACTCATTAACAAAGTGTTGTAAATACTATAATATATACATTACAATAAACTTTGCTGTAGTATGGTTCAAAAACACTACAGTATTTACTATCAATTACTATAGTATTTTTTCATGTGGCATTATGTGACGTAACCAGTGTCAGGGTTACATAATCAGATGACTTCATTCAAGTAACTAGTAAAGTAACAAATTACCTTTTCATTTCGAAGGAAATATCGGAGTTATTGTTTCTCATGTATTGACTGACTGCTCTTGTGTTGCCATGTTGAGAGAAATCACCTGAATAAAAACAGATTCAGTATTAATTAAATGAATCAAAACTGAGAAATGCACATTCAAAATATGAGGCAAACCTGCAGTACATTTTAAATAACTCAAATATCCTATATTTAATCACATTTTATTAACCAAAGTCTCTGATGATCCAGTGATGCCATAGAAGAACCCTTTTTGGTTCCATTCAGTCAAAGATTCTTTAAAGAACATCTCTTTCTTACCTTTTACTAATCTGAAGAACCTTCTTTAACCACAAAGAACCACTTGTGAAACAGAAATGATCTTCAGATGTTAGAAGTTCTTTATGGAACCAAAAGGTTCGTCTATGGCATCGTGAAGATAAACATAACATTTGACCTTCATTTTTGATTTCACTTTCTTCTCCTGCATCCTATTCTTCATGCAATCCAGGATTATTTGTTTCACTTCTGGTGTGAAAGAGCTTTACATTTGCCAAGAATAGAACTTTTTATATAATCAACAAACGAGCAAGCCCAGCCCAAATGAAAAAATTATGCAAAAGTAACACAAGGCAGCACTTTGCATAAAAAGTAACACAATTAGATCATTTTTAGGGAGTAATATAATATTGTAATACAAGTAAAAGTCATGGGCAGTCATGGCCTAATGGATAGAGCGTTGGACTTGTAACCCGAGGTTGTGGGTTCGAATCTCGGCTCCGGCAGGAAGTCCACGACTGAGATGAGACCCTTGAGCAAGGCACTGAACCCCTAACTGCTCCCCGGCGGCCCGCTGCTCCAGGTGTGTGTGTGTGTGTGTGTATGTGTGTCCACTGCTCCAGGTGTGTGTGTGTGTGTGTGTGTGTGTGTGTGTGTGTCCACTGCTCCAGGTGTGTGTGTGTGTGTGTGTCCACTGCTCCAGGTGTGTGTGTGTGTCCACTGCTCCAAGTGTGTGTGTGTGTCCACTGCTCCAGGTGTGTGTGTGTGTCCACTGCTCCAGGTGTGTGTGTGTGTGTGTGTCCACTGCTCCAGGTAAGTAAGTAAGTAAATTTTATTTATAGAGCACATTTAAATTCAGCTTACACTGACCAAAGTGCTGTACAAAACAATCATAAAATACAGTAAAGTATAAAATAAAATACAAGTTAAAATCCAAGATAACAATGTTAATCCACAAATTAAAATTCAGGAAAGGCCATAGAATAAAGATGTGTTTTAAGTCTAGACTTAAAAACAGAAATAGACGGAGCACTCTTAATGTCAGGTGGCAACTGATTCCATAGCCGTGGAGCAGCTACTGCAAAGGCTCTGTCACCTTTAAACTTAAGTCGTGACCGTGGGACATATAAAAGAGCTTTATTAGCAGATCTGAGGGCTTGGAAGTAGATTTAAAAGAGATAAGATCCGAAATGTAAGATGGGGCTTGTCCATTAAGTGCCTTAAAACAATCAACAAAATTTTGAATTGAATTCTAAAGGAGACAGGAAGCCAGTGGAGCGCTAAAATTGGAGTGATGTGATCATGTTTTTGCACCAGTTAACAATCTGGCTGCTGCATTCTGGACCATCTGCAAACGAGCCAGTAAAGATTTGGGAAGACCTAGGTATAAGGAATTACAGTAGTCCAATCGTGATGTAATAAATGCATGAATAACTTTTTCCAAGTCTTGAAAGGAAAGTGTTGATTTAAGTCTAGAAATGATTCTCAATTGATAGTAGCTGTTTTTAACAACTGAGCTAATTTGCTTTTCAAGGCAAAGCTCAGAGTCAAAAATAACACCTAAATTTCTTGCATGTGACGTAACATAAGGAGTGAGACTGTCTTAAGTTACTAACTATAGAATTTCTGATTTTAGAGGGACCAAAAATAATCACCTCAGTTTTTTCATTATTTAACTGGAGGAAATTATTCGCCATCCAGATTTTAATGTCCTTCAAACAGTCCATAAGAGGCTGCAGAGAATGTCTAGATTTTAATGTAACGTATAACTGAGAATCATCAGCATAGAAATGAAAAGAGATTTTATATTTCCTAATTATATTACCAAGTGGAAGCATGTACAGATTAAAAAGTAGGGGCCCTAGAATGGACCCTTGAGGTACCCCATAAGGGAGATAAACTGATGATGAGGAAAACTGGCCGATAGCCACTGAAAGTGTCCTGGATTTAAGATATGACTTAAACCATGATAATGCTGTATCCTTAATACCTACCCAATGTTCAAGGCGTGACAAAAGGATGTCATGATCAACTGTGTCAAAAGCAGCACTTAAGTCCAATAAAATCAAAACTGCATTTTCACCGGAGTCAACCGCAAGTAGCAAATCATTCATCACTTTTAGCAAAGCCGTTTCAGTGCTATGATAGGTTGCAAAACCTGATTGAAATGGTTCAAATATCATAGTCGAATTTAAAAACGGAAGTAACTGTGATTGGACAACTTTTTCCATAACCTTTGAAAGAAAAGGCAATTTTGAGATAGGACGATAATTATTCAAACATTTTACATCAACATTGGGCTTTTTAAGCAGTGGGTGGACAACTGCATGCTTTAAAAATGCAGGGACAGTGCCAGAGACTAAGCAGGAATTGATAATTGTTTGGATGCTATAACCAATTATATCAAAAGAGCCTTTAATGATATCAGAAGGAACAACATCCTGGGGCGAGGTTGTAGATTTCACCTGCATCACTAAGTTCCTCAGATCAAATAAAGACACTGGCTGAAAGCTATTAAATTTGACTGTATTAACTGGACATTCAAGCAGAGTATTAGAGTAAGAAGGAATGAGGGAAGATCGAAAGCCATCAATCTTTTCAACAAAAAAACTCAAAGATCTCTCACATATGTCAGCAGATGATTCTGCTTCATTGGATGTACGAGGATTAATTATTGAATTTATAGTACTGAACAGTATTTTAGGGGTATGAGAATATTTACTGATAATATCAGAAAAGAATTTAGCTCTTGCCTTTCTGGCTGCTTTCTGAAAGTTCATCAGGGAGTTCTTAAATATTTCAAAAGAGACAGTAAGATGATCTTTTTTTCATCTCCTCTCTGCTTTCCGACAGATCTGTCTAAATGAACGGGTGGTATCATCTAACCATGGTTGTGATTTAAATTTTGGGGATTTGTATTTAAAAGGGGCTACAGCTACACCTTCCACAGGTGTGTGTGTGTGTGTGTGTGTCCACTGCTCCAGGTGTGTGTGTGTGTATGTGTGTAGTCTCATAACTACACTAACGGTCTTTAAAAGTTATATAAATGTTGGGACAAACCATTCTTAAAATATTTTTTATGGAATATTCATATAAACATTAATATTTTATATATATTCTCATAAAGTTGAGATCAACATTCTGATGTTATTTGTTGATGAACGTTGTAGGATTGTAAGATTGTTTTTATAACCAAATATTTTGTTGAGTGTATTATGATTTTTATGTTTAAGCATCTGAAACAATTGAATTGTACTTTTGCTTTATGAGACTAATATTGCACACAAGCAAGAAAAAAGCATGAATCTATTTTATCATCATCATGAACTTGTCTGTGGCTGTTGACTTCATTAACATATAAAGGATTTCAAGCTTTGTAATTAGTCTTTCGCTATATGACTTTGTGTTTGGTATCACACTGATGCTTGATATACTGAATATCTTTGATCAGGAACAGAAATCTCGTTTTATTATATCCCTGAAGTAGTAACAATAAAATGAGGAACTTTTTTTGAGGAACTTTTGGAACTTCCCTACAATCTACACTTCTGCAAACTGAAACATAAAGAATTGATCATGTATCTGACAAATTAAAATAACATGACTTCACGTCAGGTCAGATTCATGTTGTGATAATAACAGATCAAGTATTCTGTGCTCCATGATTTGATCCAGTCTCAAAGCGTATAAAGCTTGAGCACATGTGACTGTTACTCAAGATGAAATCTTCTTTGACTAGTGTCTGTGCGCACTAGTTTCTGCTGTTATTCTTTAGAGAGCCACAAGGGGACGCCATTTATCAGTGCAATAAAAGGCATAGCTGCTCCAAACCTGGATGAGATTATTTTTTCTGTTGAACCCACAAGATATCTTTAAGAATGTGGTAAACAGTTGCTGGTAGCCATTGACATTCATAGTAGAGGAAAAAATACAATGAAGTCAATGTTTACAATATCTAACAGAATCTTAATGCCTTATGCCCAGCTAATGTTTTTCAACGTTACCTACCATTAAGTTATGAAAACATTATTTCTGAACATATAAAATATTGTTTTACTGGTTATGCGATTGTTTAAGTAAACATTGCCTGGACATTCCACTCCATGCGGACATTATGGGAACGCTACTTTGGAATGTTCTTGGAATGTTCTAACAGCGATCAGAAACATTTAAAAAAACATCCAACTCAAACTTTCCCGAATAAAACCTTCCACGGATGACGCATTATTCATGTTTTTGTGCTGACGTTTTGAGAACAGAATTAAAGACCAGATAACTTTGAACGAAGGTCCTATTAATGTTACTGGAAGAATGTTTGAGAAACTTGCCTGAATGTTCTGAGGCGGGTAGTTTTATCATTTATCAGATTAGAACGGATATAGTTTGTGACGATATTATAAACAGTCATGCAGTTCTGATTCACTTTGATAGTTACAAGAGATGTGTGATGAAACAACCTGAAAATAACCAGAACTAAACCGCTGTCTTCATGTGTTCCTCGGTTTAATCGTCCATCTGTTCCGGGTATTCACATCGACTACAGCCGAGCAGACTGACCCCGCCCCTTCACTGACGTCATCACACATGGCCCCGCCCCGTCTCCGGAGCTGAGCGACAAACACCAACATCACTGTATTCACACTCTTTCATCATAACTGAAGCATTCAAATGTCGGGTTAGTTTCATTTAAACCTAATATCAGTGTCAAAGTCATATTGTTGGCACAAAGGTAAATGGTGAGCGGGTACGAAATTCCAAGAAAAGATCGGATTGCTTTACGGCAGCAACAGATGCACGTGTATCACGACAGCGTTGCAAATTACACTCATTTAACTGTAGGGGGCTCCAAAGTTGCAGAAATAGACTAAAATAGTAAATAAGTTTGGCAAAAGGCGAGTTCAAACGCGTCAAAAAGCACGCGCCTTACCATCTACGTCATTGACACTGATGTAAAACGAGGGTCTTTTTCATTGTTGACGGTCACAATGACACATTGATAGGCGGAGTTAATCTAATTAGCCTCTGCCAACAAGACAGGCTATTTGCACTTAGTGTAAGGAGACACTCTGAACAGTTAAACACCAAGGCAGAGGGTTTGATTTCCAGGAAACGCATGAATGCAATGTTTCTGACACGAGCGCATGGGGCAGTACAACACAAGAGCACATTATTCAGCATGTAAATGTTAAAAACAGTCAGATGATAGACTGTGTTTACTGTGTCCTGCCAGAATCCCAGCACACACAATAATGAAGCTAATAACTAAACACAGCGTGCAGGACGGAGAGATCGAGATAGACTAAACATCTCATGACTGCAGACGCGTGTTTCCATTGCTCACATTCCTGAAGAACACGATTAACCCGCTGATGCTGGAGAGAAACACGAGAGCTGACCTCTGACCCTCAGCCACTGCTACTGCCACATGTTTCCATACATTTGATAAATGTTAGGAGAAAACATGCTTACATTAATGTTTATAGGACACTCTTATAAAAACATTATTAATATTTGATATGCGTAATGCTGAGAGCAAATGTTCATACAGCAATGAGCATCCTTATGATGTTATTTGTATGTTCTCTGAACTGTTTAATCAGTAACAATAAAGTAACTATATGTTCAAAATGATCATAGGAAATAGTTTGCATTACCAAGGAAAACAACAATTGTGTTCAAATGTAACATTCTCATAATGTTAGAATGGAATGTTCCTCTAACGTTCAAGTAAACCAAGAAATGTTCTTAATACATTAAAATATATATTTTTTTGTAGTGTAATTTTTTTTCTTATTTATATTTTAATTTATAAAATGGCTGATGAAAGTTAGATCTGAGAATGATGTCAAAAGAAACATCAATAGGTTTTAATATATATTTACCTCATGATTCTCATTTGCTCTGCCATGCACTGTGAGCTGTAAGGTCTTATATAGACAGGTGTGTGGCTTTCCTAATCAAGTCCAATCAGTATAATCAAACACAGCTGGACTCAAATGAAGGTGTAGAACCATCTCAAGGATGATCAGAAGAAATGGACAGCACCTGAGTTAAATATATGAGTGTCACAGCAAAGGGTCTGAATACTTAGGACCATGTGATATTTCAGTTTTTCTTTTTTAATAAATCTGCAAAAATGTCAACAATTCTGTGTTTTTCTGTCAATATGGGGTGCTGTGTGTACATTAATGAGGAAAAAAATGAACAAATGATTTTAGCAAATGGCTGCAATATAACAAAGAGTGAAAAATTTAAGGGGGTCTGAATACTTTCCGTACCCACTGTATGTCATGTAAGTTAGATAGAGGTTTATTTTGTTTGCACACGCTTGTGTTCTTGTGATACTGTCAGGCTGCTGCTGCTGAAGTCAAGCTGTCAATCATCTGCAGGGCCCCTCCCCTTTCAGCTGTGGGGGCGGGGTTAGAACTAAGTGACTGTCTGTCACACTGGAGTCAACAAACACTGCACGCTACAAATTCAATAATGCAAAGATGTGCTGTTATCATGTCACCGCCTAATATATCAAGAAGAAAAAAAACTTTATGTGATTTTACAGTTTAATCCAATTTTTGTATAAACAAAAACATAAGTCACGGGCACAAATCTGATGATGATTTTCACACTGCGAGATCTGCTCTACGCCGACAAACAATGTTTCTAAAGCATTTTGCTAAAGTTCTCATTAAGTTATGAAAACATTATTTCTGAACGTTCAAAACATCCATTTCTTGGTTTTGTGAACGTGGGAAGGTTTCTTTTAAATGTTCTCTGAATGTTCAAGTAGCAACATTTAAAAAGGATATTAAATGTTTTATTAAAATGTTTCACAAAAAACAGCATAAATAACATTTTTGTGCTGGTTTGATCATAAAATCGTTTTGCTATCGTTCCCATTAAGTTATGAACACGTCATTTATGAATGTTCTCTAAATGTTCAAAACGTTTTTCTTGATGATGTGAATGTTAACGGAACAATTGTATCATTTTGCAAACATTCTGGGAATGTTACTTTTGAATGTTCTCGGAACATTCTGAAACAAATAGTAACATTTAAACAAATGTTAGATTCAAGTTTTAGAAGAAAAATTTGCTGAACAAAGTAGAAATAATGTTTTTGTGATAACATTTTGAGAATGTTTTTGAGGAGCTGATAACTTTGAACTAGCCTTCAATCAATGTTTCCAGAAGAAGGTTTGTTCATAACTTTCCCTGTTAGCTGGCATTTTGTCAGGACACACACACACACACACACATATGCAAACACACACGCACACACGCGCACACACACACACACACAGACACACACACTGCATTCACAGTAAGAGCTGTATGGAAGCATGTGATTGGCTCAGATCCCAGTCTGTGAAATGTGTATCAGTATGTGTGTGCGTGTGCGTGTGTGTGTGTGTGTGCGTGCGTACATGTGTGTGCGTGCGTATGTGTGTGAGTGCGTGCGTGCAGACTCTCATCAGAGAGCAGGACAGGCGCAGAGGTGGCTGATGTTCTGGAGCTCTGGAGAATCTCAGCAGTGTCATGAGCAGAACTAGGTCAGAGAAGGTTTGATCTGTGAGCTCACGTCTCAGTCTCCTCTGATGAAGTCCAGATGTGCAGCGGGAGCGGCTTATACGCCTCTTTCTCCTCTCGTTCCCTCGTCTTCCTCTCCTGCTCACTCCGGCTCTCACAGGAAATGCTCCAGGTTCTTGGCCCTGAAGGGAACATGCCTCTGTAACCACCTCCAGATGGAGCGACTCACACACACACACACGCACACGCACACACACACACACACACCACGCACGCACGCACACGCACACACACACACACACACACACGCTGCTCTCCACCTCTCTCTGCTCAAAACACTGTACTGGTTGTGGCTGGTTTATGCCAGCTCCTGTCCAGATGGTTGACCAATTTTAAACAAAACTTAGTATCTTAAGTCATTTTGCATCTCCAGTAAATGTATCTTGATTTAAGTTTTTTTTTAGATATTTGTATGGGAAAGCACGACCAAAAATACAGAGGAAGAAAGTCACTTTTTTTTTGCAGTGTGGTTCAAAATTATGACTATTAACTAAAACTAAACCATTTTTGTTAAAGTTTACAAAAATCACTGGAAGATTCCCCAAAATCCTGGACATTTTCGAACATTTCCGAAATTTCCTGGAAAGGTTCCACCTTTTTGCAACCCTAATTCTTGAACCGATCATCTCTTCCTCTTTACTACACTCTTAAAAATAAAGGTTCTTAATTGGTATCAATGGTTCTATGAAGAACCTTGAACATCCATGGAACCTTTCAAATGCAGAAAAGGTTCTTTAGATGTTTTAAATGGTTATTTTCGGAACTGATCACTGAAAGGTTCTTTGGGGAACCAGAAATGGTTCTACTATGGCATCACTGCAAAAACACCTTTATTTTTAAGAGTGTAGTTAAAGCATGAAATAAACATGAATGAACATCAGAAGGTATCTTTTTAACTGCGTAAAGATATCAATGCATCGTTTTTCAAGTTCAAGTCCACCGATGTAAATCTACTGTCCTGTCTGGTTTGTTTGCCAGACAAAAGCAGATTCGGTGTTGTGATTGGTCAGATCACCTGTCAATCAAATTCCCTGCGAAGGGTCACCCTGTTTTCCACTTCAATTCAAACTGCTTTCAGTTCACTGTGATCAGGCCGGTGTTTGTCACTCATACTGTGGTCATGACTTTGAGTGATCCGCTCCTGAACCTCAGGATCTTCTTCTTAAGCGCATGCGACGCCTTGATCTTCACGAAGGCTTTGGGCTGCGGCGGGTGTGATGGAGAGGGCGGAGCCAGCTGTGGGCGGAGCTGCTGTGGCCAGACCAATCCGCCGCTCTCGTCGGAGTCGCTGGAGAGCGAGCTGGAGCCGGGCGACTCGGCCTCACTCAGACTGGACTCCGACTCTCGGAGCGCATAGCCGTCAGGCGGGAACTGATGATGATGATGATGATGAAGGTGAGGTTGGGCATAGACGAGGTTTGCGCGAGCGTCTGATTGGCTGCTCGGGAGGCGTCTCGGCTTCATCCTGACTCAGTTCTAGCGTGGAGCGCCAGCGGCGGTGACCGGAGCTACGCCGTGTTTTGGCTTGAGCGTCGCGCTCCATAGTGTTATATTTGCGCTCTCTTTGCCCAAGCAGACTGTTCTCAGATTGAGCGCGACATGCTTTTCGTCCGGGTTTCTTCTGCGCAATCTTGTCCTCCGTGAAGCGGCACTTCTTCGCCGCGGCTCTGAGCTGTGAGATGGTAGGTTTAGGAGCGGCGTGCGTTCGGTGTGCGGCGGTTTGAGCGCGGCACGGCTGCGCTGGGATGTATTGCGCGTTCACAAGCTCGTCGGACGATGGCGAGCGAGCGTTCTGATAGCATTCAGCTTCGCTGCTGCTGGGATCCAGAGCGCCGCAGTGGATCCCGGCGAGTCGGGGATAGCATGCATGTCTCTCCTCAGGGATGTACGGCGGATCCTTGCGGCACAGGCTGCTCTGTCGGGCCACGGCTCGGGCCTCGGGTCCCAGGCTGGTGCGGGGTTTGGTGGGTCGGGCGGGAGGCGAGCGGCGCTGGATCAGGCCGAGGATGTACGTTTCAGCATGCTGCATCTGTCTGTAGTCGTCTGTACCAGGTTCCTCCTCCTCTGCGTCCTCACTGGGATGCCAGATCCACGGCTCATCTTCAGTGATGCCCTCTAGAGGCGGATAGGGTGCGGAGAAAGAGCGGGGAACCGCGGTGCGAGCGTTCAGCTCACGGCTGATGAATGCATCACCTGCAGAGAGAGAGATGCTGACAGTTGTAACAACATACAGCAGCCTCAACCTAAAGGACCACAGATTAGTGCTTATAATGATCTTATAATAAGTCCAGATATGTCAGTAGAGCAACTAATTTTATTAACTCTATCAAACCCCAAACTTAACGAACACTGCAGTTTTTCTCCTAATTTCCAAACCCTTGCCTCCTAGTCTTCTTTAACATAGCATTGCAACTAAACATCACCTCACTAACACAACATTAAACGCTATGAGACATGAGGTAATCTGACAGCGTTGTCTCTCAGATTGGTCTCTCATCGGGTCGTAGGTTAAACCCCGTTCACTCCAAGCATGATATCTATAAAGATCACTATATAAGCATCCACATCAGCGGATGACAACGCATCTTTATTCTAAGCACTGCCGCTTTAATTTCTCGAGCTCATGGTATAGCAGGGTGGATTCTGATTGGGTGTCAATATTTTATCGTTCAAGCTAGCTTGCTATTGCTAGCCATTCTGAAATCGCCTACCTTTAACGGTTTTGAAACATTACGAAGTTTCAATGGTTTGCCATTGGGGGGCGATCTCTGTAAGCCTGTGGATAATGCGAGTTCACTGAGATCGCCCATCACTCGTATGAATGAAACAGACATTACATGTGTTTATAGTGCTCAATAATGCCCACTCCATCCTATTTTGGGTAAAAATAGGAAAAATAATACTTCTCTCCAAAGAAACTTGAATTAGATGTATGATAATACATGTTTTCTTCAGTGTACAGATGTGTTTTTGATTATTTGTTTTGAAAAATACATTTTAAATCGCAAATAACACTGACGTTTCAAGCCTTCAGAACCGGTATGAACTGAATCATGGGCTAACTGTATTGTTGCATACCTAATACAGTATATATTTACATATATATTATACATTATATTTACAACAAAGCCTTTATACATGTGAGAATGCGCTTCAGTCTGTGTGTGTGTGTGTGTGTGTGTGTGTGTGTGTGTGTGTGTGTGTGTGTGTGTTCGCTCTAACAGAGAGGGTCTTTCTTTCAACAGGAGTGTATTTTCACACTGAAGCTTTAAGGTCTCATGACTCTGTGTGTGTGTGTGTGTGTGTGTGTGTGTGTGTGTGTGTGTGTGTGTGTGTGAGATGTCTGACAGGAAGTCTCTGCTTTAACCATTTCACTGCCAAAACACAACACACTTTCTATACATCTTAAAGGACAGTCTCGAGCTAAAGAGTGAAATTCAGTACTTTTCTCTCATCATCATCTCATCCTCATGAAGGTTAGGAGTTTCAGATTTCTGGCACTGAAGCCACATGGAGTGAACTGGATCTCTGTAAGTGTGTGTGTGTGTGTGTGGGGGGATATGGGTGGTCCGCTTACCAACAGACTGGGGTCTCTCAGAGAGCCGGACGGGCGGATCTCACCGAGACCAGAAGAGTCGGACGGGCCGACAGGAGACAGACCCTCAGCCTGCTCAGAGAAACCTGACAGAAAACACACACACACACACACACACACACACACACACACACACACACACACACACACACACACACACACACACACACACACACACGTTACACAGGGTTGCCAGGTCTGCATAACAAAGCCAGCCCAACTGGAACTCAAATTTAGCCCAAATGTGTTCTGAGAGAAAATCAAAACTACTCCAAAATCGCGTTCCAGGGATCAAAAACTCCTTCACAGGGCTTCCACCTAAATCAAAAGTGTGTTCTGGGTAGGGCTGCACAATAAATCACAATCAATATTAAGCAAAAGCTGCGATATTCATGCTTGCATCTTGTCAGCGAAGCATTGTTCTGTGATCAGTAGTAAATCTCCATCTGAAGGCCAGAGGATTCAACCCGCAGAAGAAATACAAGCAATCCCTGTAGAGGTAGCTGAATAAACAAGATTGAACTGCTTTCATTGATTCAACGTGACTAATAAACACACGACTACAACAATATATGATTTATCAGAGTTCTTATTATAATATTCTTTATAATAAAGTTTATAATAATGCAATGCCTTTATCACTGACATGTTGGTGTAAGAAGCCACGTCATCTCACAGAAGGATTTATTTCAAACACTCGACTGACGTTATGAAGTGATTAAATGTTATTAAATGTGATATTTTCACCTTCAGATGGAGCAGAATTTACTACACAGAGCCGTAGTTTACTGAGAAGCTACGCAAACAACTTTATTATCACAGGAGTCAACATGATGTAAACGTGTTGTTAAATATCTCCGCAGAAAGATGCATGAAAAAAAATACAAATATTCATAGGGCCCTGGTCACGTGATCATGTGACCAGTATCCGTACCTGTGAGAATGTCTCCAGCATCAGTACAGGACTCCACTGAGCCGCTGTCTGTGTCCACCTTTAGCTCTCCCACCTGATGCTGCAAGAGGTTCATCAGAGCCCACGAGCCGTCCTGAAAACATCAACACGCTCACATCAGCTGATCTCCACACTCATCAATTACTGCATTATCTCAAGGCATTCTGGCTCGCCTGCGCCTGTGTCTAATGTGAGCGCTGTCTCGGTGTAGGTTTATTAAAATCAGATGAGCTGAGAATGCAGAACGGCCCTCTGGGAACAAGAGGAACGTAATGTCCTGTGTGTAATTCACTGTGACCATCTACATCTCTGTGACCACCTACATCTCAGAATGAACTCGAATGCTCTGCTTGGGCCAATCTGTGTGTCAAATGGTGTATGAATACATCAAAAGCACTCACTACATGAGCACATCAACACCAACTTCATCTGAGAGTCACTTCAGCAGCATTTCACCCTTTACTAAAGGTAGCAGATACACAGAAACACAAAGAACTGCACTACAGCCCGCCAAAATAAAAGTCCGGTTCAGCTTGGAGAAATTATGACAGAACAATAATACACTATATTTATAAATCATTTCAAAGGAATTTTACTCATTTCTTCATCTAATTTTTATTTTGAACAGTACGCTTCTGTTGTGCAGCACTTTGTTTTACAAAAGATGTCAATCCTAAAATATTAATTCAACTGTTAAAGATTTATGCATTTATTTGATTACCACTGTGTTTGATAATCAATTTGTATTAAACCATAAATTACAGAATCCACACACACACACACACGCATATACATATACATATACACACACACACACACACACACACACACACACACACACACACACACACACACACACACACACACATACATATACATATACACACACAGACACAGACACAGACACACACACACACACACACACACACACACACACACACACACACACACACTCATAGCGTAACTAAAACACAACAGTAACCAGTCAACCACTGCTGGGTGAACGTGACCAAACCAACCCGTCCTGAAGATGTTGTCTAGTTATCTTATCACACATGATGTGACGGACTGATTAATGAGAACATTAGCAGATCAAATCAGTACAGAAGTGAGGTGTGTGGGGCGACAGCTGACGAGTGTGTGGGTGTGTGTGTGTTTTAATTCTCCTAACTGCTGGACAGACGTCATTCCCACTGGACTCCAGCTGACCAAAGAAACTCATCCATCTAAAGTCCGTCTGTCACTCAGACATCACGTCAAACACCTACTGCAATCAACGAACCAACATACAGCAGCGCGCACACACACACACACACACACACACACACACACACACACACACACACACACACACACACACACACACACACACACACACACACACACGCACTTTCACTCAAGTGTTTTCAGTCAAATGCATGTATAATTACTGTGTGTGAGTGTGTGTGTGTGTGTTTGTTTGGGGGTGGGGTGTGAGTGTTTGTGTGTTTACAGGTCAGATGTCAGCAGAGTGTGTGTGTGTGTGTGTGTGTGTGTGTGTGTGTGTGTGTGTGTGTGTGTGTGTGTGTGTCCAGCGCCCCTAAATAAGATCATGCAGTAAGGCCGTTAGCTTAACCTGATGAAGTGCATACTAACTGTCATGGGAACGACTCTAACGAGATTCAATCAATCTGACAAAAGCATTTCACGATCAATGTTACGTCCCACATCAATCGAGATGTATGTGTGTGCGTATCAATGTGGGAAAGGAACCGCACAAGAAGACAATAATCAATAATTTAGTCACAATATTTATTTTCTTTTAAAGTGCGAGAGAGAGTGAAATAAAGTAAATATGTATAATATGTACAAGCAATGAATGAGCTGGTCGACGAACGAGGAAGAAGCGAGAGAGAAATCACATGTCTCCTCTGATTTGGGGGGTAAAGCGTCACAGGTAACGAGAGTTATGTAATCAGTAATCAGTAATCAGTATCTTTCTCATGCTCTCAAGATCGACAGCACAGTTTAAAGATTGCTTGAGCTTTTTGAATCTACATTTCCCTCGGCCTGAAACTCATTCATTTCACTTTTGATGTAAAAGGGCTTTTATATTTGCCAAAAACATAACTTTTATATTATCAACAAACAAGCCCAGCCCAGGTGAGAAAACATAACTCAAAAGTAATGCATAAGTAACATAATGCATTCTTTTTTTAATAAAAAGTAACTAAGTTACGTGATTAGTTACTGTTTTTAGGCTTAGTTTCTGAAGAGATCTCAACACAGTCTTTTCTCTCCATATTCATTTCAAACAATAAGCTCACATTAGTTAACACGTTAGTTAATGCATTAACATTACCTAACGATGAGCAATACATTTGTTGTTGTATTTATTCATCTTCATTATCAACTTTTCACTGTAAGTTCATGTTTGCATTACATAATATTAACAGACAACTTTACATATGAACAATGTATTAGTAAATGATTCAATTATCAGATTTATAAATGCGTTCTTAGGTTAACTAAACTAATGTTAACAAATGAAACCTTGATCTACACTCGCACTGGACGACAATTAGTGACTCATTTAGTCTGTTTTTATTGATATTATAAGGAAAAAATCAGTAACAAAGCTGAAAAGCCAATGAAATATAACTCATCAATCTGAATTTTATAGTAAATAACTAATTAAATAATTAATTATTACAAACAATGTTGT
>CM050435.1:24375239-24392739 GCA_027564155.1 Gymnocypris eckloni scoliostomus
ATAAGATTGAACAGCTCTAGAATATTAATAAGCTTTACTGTACGTCTGATCACACTGTGAACAGGCTGTTTTTCCTCAGTATTTATCACTTGTTTTGGAGATAAATGAGCACAAGTTTATTTGTATATTGCATTTCACACACACCGCTAATTTCAGTTTTCTAATGCTTGGTTCATATTTACACTTTGCATTCCTGTTCTGTTCTGAATAGAGTTTATGTCCAAACATTTCAGTTTATTTACCGGCATTTTACATCATTTCTGGATGTAATAAAATGTGACTTACACTGATGGGACTTATTTGTGTTTTATTAATTTTTTCCTCTAAACAATGAGTTTTTGGATTCGGTGACTTAATAATACAGAAAAAATTAAATGCAGGAACAATTTTCTCTCAGAAATTGCAGAAAAAAAATACAAAAAAAGAGGAAAGTAAAACATGAAGTTTTAAAGTAGAAAGACTGAATTTTTCATGTAAAATATTCACCAATAACCTTCAAAAAATATTTTGTTATAGTGTAGACAGGTGCAATTTATTTTCTGGAAAATATGATTGATAGAATTAAGAATAAATTATACATTTAAGAATAACATTGATTAATACATTTGGAATAATTTAATAAAGTTTATAAATGTGATCAAATTTATTTGAAAAAATTAACAATAAACAAAGTATGATTGATAAAATACATTTGTGTGCCAACAGATATTGTAATTATAATATTTTTAATAAAGAATAAATACATATTTTAAGAATAACATTAATACATTTATATTAATTTAATAAAGTTTATTTAGAAAATTAAACAATAAACAAAGTATGATCGATAAAATAATTGTGTGCCAACAGAAATTTTTATTATATTTTTAATAAAGAATAAATAAATCATTTAAGAATTACATTAATTAATACATTTATAATAATTAAGTTTATGAATTTAATACTATTTATTTTAATAATTAAATAATAAATGGAATATATATGATTGATAGAATAAAGAATAAAAAATGCATTTAAGAATAAAATAAATTAATACATTTATAATAATTTAATAAAGTTTATGAATTTAATACTATTTATTTTAAGAATGAAACAATAAATGGAAAATATATGATTGATAGAATAAAGAATATAATTAAGAATGAGATCGATTAATAAACTTAGAATAATTTAATTAAATTTATAAATGTAATAAAGTTTATTTAGAAAATTAAACAATAAACAGAATGTATGATTGATATAATAACTTTGTGTGCTAACAGATATTGTAATTATAATATTTTTAATAAAGAATAAATACATATTTTAAGAATAACATAAATGAATACATTTATAATAATTTAATAACGTTTAAGAATTTAATACTATTTATTTTAATAATTAAATAATAAATGGAAAATATATAATTGATAAAATAAAGAATAAATGTAAGAATGACATCGATTAATAAACTTAGAATAATTTAATGAAATGTATAAATGTATAATTTTATAAAGTTTAGAAATTTTATACTATTTATTTTAAGAATTAAATAATAAATGGAATATATATAATTGATAGAATAAAGAATAATGCATTTAAGAATAGCATTGATTAATAAAGTTAAATAATATAATAATTGTAATAATAAATGGAATATATATGATTGATAGAATAAAGAATAAAAAATGCATTTAAGAATAGCATTGATTAATAAAGTTAAATAATATAATAATTTTAATAATAAATGGAATATATATAATTGATAGAATAAAGAATAATGCATTTAAGAATAGCATTGATTAATAAAGTTAAATAATATAATAATTTTAATAATAAATGGAATATATATAATTGATAGAATAAAGAATAATGCATTTAAGAATAGCATTGATTAATAAAGTTAAATAATATAATAATTTTAATAATAAATGGAATATATATGATTGATAGAATAAAGAATAAAAAATGCATTTAAGAATAGCATTGATTAATAAAGTTAAATAATATAATAATTTTAATAATAAATGGAATATATATGATTGATAGAATAAAGAATAAAGAATAATGCATTTAAGAATAACATTGATTAATAAAGTTGAATAATATAATAATTTTAATAATAAATGGAATATATATGATTGATAGAATAAAGAATAATGCATTTAAGAATAACATCGATTAATAAAGTTGAATAATATAATAATGTAAATAATAAATGGAATATATATGATTGATAGAATAAATAATGCGTTTAAGAATAACATTGATTATAAGTTCTCAGCTCCAGCACATTTGAGAGCGTCTGACGGAGTCTTCTGGACGCAGCACTACCTCTGTGGTTGTGGAGGAGGATAGGACGAGATCATGTTCCTCCACCGGATGATGCTGGGATGAGAGAGCGGCTCTATCTCCACGTCATGCAGCGCTGCAAGAACATCCCTGTCCAGCTTGGTCGGAGAAGCACTGGCCAAACGAGAAGCAGAAGAATCAGAGACCAGCCTAGAAGATGCATGTCCATCAATGAGTCTGAGCAGTGTGTGTGCTAGGCCTGTAAACTCAATTACAATTATTCAAATTATATTCAAATTTAAAATGCATCATTTCTGTTAGGGGGGAAAACTTTTGGTTTCTCTCCTGAGGCCACAAGAGCAAAATATTACTAATGCACAGTTATTCAAAGCAATAAAATAACACGACTATCTTTGAAAAAGTTCATATATACATATATTATTAATTAAGTTGCTTAAACAGTTAGAAACAAAACAGCATCATGCATGTATCTATAGTTAATACAAAGAACCGAAAACTGCACTTTTTTGATTTAAAAACATGAGATGCAGAGGGATTTGGGAGAAACTTCCATAAAGTCTCGAGATATGTTTTTAATAGTTGAACTTGCATTAATTTCACATGCTTTCTAAACATGCGGCTGGCTCTCTTGTGCTCTCTCATAGATGTCCTTCTAGAGAAAGTGATAAATATGCGTTCTGTGTGAACGGCTTGTTTCAGTTGTGACGTAAACTACAATATTTTGAATGAAGAGCGTGGCATCTAGTGGGTTCAACTGGATAAGTTATGAAAAACATTAAAATGCAATGACACCTCGTCATCGCATCTCGTGCACCACTGAGAAGACAGCATGACGTAAAATCATTCAAATGCAACATTTTTGCATCTTTATTTGAAATTCGATGGATATTCAACCCTTGTGTGTTCTGTCTCACCCTGCTATGAACACAGGAGCTCTGTGGCTCAGATCCGTGGTGCTGTGAGTGGATTTAAAGGAGGAGCTGGAGGAGTCGTCCTCGGTGTCCTCGTCGGCGGTGAAATACTGGTCTGAGCCACAGCTGGAGCCGTCTTCATCAGCGCTCCGCTCCAGCAGAACCTTCTCAAACTCCTGCAGCAGATCTCGAACCGGGAACGGATGCAGTTCATCTGCTTCATCTGAATCCAGAAACGCCCCGGACGATCCAGCAGAGCGGCCTTCGACACAGAAAAACACAAGACATTACAGTTATACTTTATTGTCCTTCGCAGGGAATGTGTCTTGGACTCAAAGCTGCAGTGGGTTAAAACAACCACACATAATTAACAACAATAATAATAAATACACAATAACAATAATAATAACAACAACAACAACAATAATAATAATACACACAACAACCACAAATAATAACAACAATAATAACAATATAATAATAATACATAACATAACCAATAATAACAATAACAACAACAACAACCACACACAATACACAACAACCAAAAACAACAACAACAACCACACACAATAACAACAACCACACACAACAACAACAACAACACAACAACAACACAACAACAACAAATAATAATACAACAACACACACAATACACACAATACACAACAACACAACAACCACACACAATACACAACAACAACAACAACAACAACAACAACGTTTATAAGATTATTTTTATTTTTTTTGTTTAGTTTAGTTTTTTATGTACATAGGAACCTTCAGAAAACTTTAACTCAATTTTTGAGACACAGAATAATATGGAAGCCCGCTTATAAAAAAAAAAAGGTAATCATAATTCTGAGATTGTAAACTCGCAATTGCAAGAAAAAAGCCAGAATTGTGAGAAAAAGTTGCAATGAACTTTTTTATTTTTCATTCAGTTTCGGAAACTATGAGATCAAATTCCCGCCAAAAGTATTGCAGTCACGAAAAAAAAAGCAAGCGTGAAACCCAAATTTTAAAACGCAAGTAAAACTATGTTGCACAAAAATAAAAAAAACGAAAGTACAATGGTCACGGATCACAAAAATAATATGTGAATCAAAAATTGAATAAAGCATTTAAAAATATATAATAAGGGGTGTAATGGTACACAGATGTCACGGTTCGATACGAGTTTGGTACAACAACAAATATACAACAAATCTACTATGCTCGGTTTCTTTATATTTATATTCAACACACATAATTTCATTTATTTACATTTATATTTATATTTACATTTTAGCAGACGCTTTTATCCAAAGCGACTTACAGTACATTCAGGTTATACTTTTTTTGTCAGTATTTTGAACATAAAATATGCCAGAAGTGATTCGAATACAGTATTTTCAAAATATGAAAGTTTAAATATAACAAATTATCTTCAACAACCAGACTAAATATTTAGCTAGTCACAGTTTTTTGTAAGCTAATATACTAATTGAAGCTCAAAATGTCCAACCTGTCGGCCACTTAGACTCGATATATATATATATATCGATATCAATGTGATCAGTGTTTATCAAAGTAATTGAGGATGAAATTATATTATTTATTATATCATTTATTATGATTTTTGTAATAACCCTGTTTAGGAAAGGAACATCATATCTTTCAGAAAATATAATGTGCATCTTAATTTTGCAATGAAAACATATTTAACAGTAATATATATATATGTCCATGACAGGGTGGACATATCTAATGGTTTATGATTCGAATAACAGCCCATAATGATCTAAAATAAAAAGTGTGGGAGCGCAGCTAATATGTTTCTATAGCGTCTATTATTTATGGCATGACATAAAGCGACTGGGAACATTTTTGAGTATAGTGAGTGTTGAAAGGCACTCTATGGTGATATCGGCCCAGGTGAAAGCACAGCACAAAAATAATAAATACAAATCTTTCTGAAAAAGGCAAAAGAGCACATTTTCTTGATGTGACAAACCACGCAGGACATGCGACGTGTGTGACGTGTGGGACATGAGGTGTAAATGCTGCGCGGTACAACACATGTAAGACTCTGAGTAAGCTCAGAAAGTGACCTGCGGATGAACGGTTGACTCTGAAGCTCAGGTGCTCCTCCAGCATCTCCAGCCCGTCACTGCTGCTCAGATCGATGAAGCAGCGGAGGAAAGCCCAGTATTCAGCCCACGGGAGTCCCATCTCACGAGCCAGCTCTCTGCAGACACGGCCACGCACGATTCATGGAGTTAATCATTTAGCAGACGCTTTTATCCAAAGAGACTTACATACAATACATTTGTATTGTCAGTACATGTGTTCCCTGGGAATCGAACCCACAACCTTTGCGCTGCTAACACAATGCTCTACCACTGAGCCACAGGAACACTTTAGTAGGGATGTTATATAGTCTCAATATTATCATGGTCACATGACGATATGCAACGATAGGCAAGGCAAGTTTATTTATAAAGCACATTTCATACACACTGGTCATTTAAAGCGCTTTACATTAAAGGAAGTAAAATAATCACAACAATGAAACAGGGAAAACTTTTAAATGATTTGGAAATTGATTTAACATTAATTTGAAACAGCTAAAACATTAAAATTATTACACATAACTATAATATACATGAGTGTGATGATCAGTCAGGAGGGTCAAGTTCATATTATATATTGGTCAGTATTTTTCGATGGTCAGTATCTTAAGAAAGCAGGGTGGCTGACGTCTGATATAAAGCTGATATGATATCACAATGTTTATTTAAACAATGAGTAAATAACACATGCATTGGCTGATATGTAAATAATTTATGTATTTAAACAATTGCTGAAATGACATTCCTATTTTTTAAGTAATATTTACTAAAATAATTTTTCTACAATTTTTCAGATAGCAACTTCTTGATTCGGTGGCGTGTATATATACTCAAATATTAAAAGCTAAAAACACATCTCTTCCATCTTTATTTGACCCTCTAACTCTAGCACTCTCTATTCTAATTCTATTTTAAATATTTGTTTTATATTTGAAAAAAAAACACCTGACGCTCTAACACTTACTCTCTCTATTATTTTTCAGATGTATAAATCAGCCTGTTTCCACTGAAGCTGGAGCTTCCTTCAAAATAAAAGCGCAGTGCAGAATATTAATTACAGACAGAGAGCGTTTAAATCAGTCCAAATTCAAAATATCTCTTTACGTGTAGAAATGAGGAAATAATGATTGTGATTTCCCTACTGTAGTGTAAAGCAAAAATAATATACCTATGAAATATTAATTTTCATTTATTTTACAGTGCAATTGTTTTACAACATATAGCTCAGTGGCTATATGTTGTGGCTATATACAGTGGCTATATATCATGTTCCTGTGGCTCGATGGTAGAGCATTGTGCTAGCAGCGTAAAAGGTTGTGGGTTCAATTCCCAGGGAACACATGTACTGGAGAAAAATGTATAGCCTGAATGCAAATTAATGCAAATAAATGTAAATGTATATAGCTATTACTGTCATTGTTGTTATTATATTGTAATTAGTTTGTCTTCCTGAAACAGCAGTGTGAGTGTAATTTAGACTGAGACGGTATATCACTAATAAAAAGAGGGTCGAGTCCCGTTTAAAGTTCAGATACAAGTCAATTCACTGACTTTTTTCTAGTTAAGAAACATGGGTTGCAGCTCTTAATTTTAACTCTCAAAGTAGGACTGTGCGATATGACGATATATATCGGATGGACGAAATTAAAGTCTATCGTTTCATATTATGTTCTATCGTTTATTTTGTTGTGTTGCAAAATACATTGTTTATGGTAAAACCTTTTCATAATTTGAGTGACTGATCTTTATACGCCGCGTGACGGGAGACAGAACCAGGACACAACGAGGAGCTCGTTACTAAACGAGGGACTACATCTGTAGCATGCTCACGCGTTTTTAAGCACTGCAGTTTTAAAACAACTGATTTTAAGCCGTTGAAACTCAATCAACAGAGTTATATGCGTGCACCGTCTCTTTCTGTGTGAGAGGAGCGCGCCTTTTCATTTTCACCGACTTTGAACAATTACATAAACACACTTATATGCGTCAGAATCCCCGTCTTTGCAAGTATCCTCATTAACACAGTGATTTAGGTCTTAAGAGCGAGTAAACGGCAGAAAGAGAAAACGCGTATGTAACAGTATATTAGATCCAGACTTCGGTCTTAAAGGGGAAGCGTTCCAATATTCGTTCATGTTAATCACAGCACACTGCTAGAACATCTCTCACTGCTCTCGACTAAATCACTTCTGTAACTTTAATCAGAATAAATAATGATAATATGTATAGAATATAAACATAATACACGTGTTAATTATATCTATCATAGATAGATAGATATAATTAACACAGTGAAGACTAATTAATTTACACAATGTATGTAGCGTTTCTTATTTATTGCAATTAGTTTCTTATCCTTATTTCATCACTGACTGTTTATTTATCTTCAGTGAGGTTGAGTTTCTCTCTTTTTAGGCTTGTATTAGTAAGGATTATGACAATTATATGGTATCAAAGATTGAATATCATAAAAACTTTTTTTAAATAAAACAAATATATATAGATATATATTGTTATCGTGATATAAGATTTTGTTTATATCGCCCACCCCTATCTCAAAGTGCATTAAATAGAATAATTTAACTTTAAAATGTACAAAATTAATTTTACATTATGTCTTTTATTTCGCAGTAATGTCGTATCATGGGATTTTGATATCGTTACATCGCTGGAGTTCAGTGTTTAATTAAACGAGCTGCTCACCGGCCGACTCTCTCTGCGCCGCGCTCTGAATCCGTCTTCAGGATCTGATGGAAATATCCGTCTCGCTCCCGCCGCGGCGTCTTCCACAGGCGCTGAAACTCCTCGGCCTGCAGGAAAACACATCTCGGGTTAGATCTGTGTGTGTGTTATCTGTGTGTGTTATCTCTGTGTGTTATCTGTGTGTGTTATCTGTGTGTTATCTGTGTGTGTTATCTGTGTGTTATCTGTGTGTTATCTCTGTGTGTTAGTGTTATCTGTGTGTTATCTGTGTGTGTTATCTGTGTGTGTTATTCCCTTCTGTTCTATGCTTCTCGTATTCCTTTGCAAAGGAATTGTGGTCCAAATTAATTATTAATTATATTTATATACATATATATGATGATTATTATTATTGCTACTATTAACAAAAACTAATATAAAAATATTATTGATTTTAAAATTGTTGTTTAAATTATTATTGTTATATTTTGTGTGTCAACAGAAATTGTAATATAATCATTTTAATAACAATAATGCATTTCTTTTAAATATAACAACAATAACTTGTATACTTGTTTGCGATAATGACAATAACATTATATTTTAAAATATTTATATTATTAATGATAATAATAACGTAATGAATGCATTTAATTTTAATTACTTTAATGATGATTATTATTATACATTTTGTTAAAACTGAATATAATACAATAATATTTAAAAAATAAATCATTTAAAAAATTACAGATAATAATTTTGTATGTTTGTTTGTAATAATGAGAATAATGTTATATCTAAAACTCATATATTATTATTACTACTGATGTTAATATTAGTAATAATAAAAACAACAATAAATAATAATAAATCTAATGTTATTATTATTAAGTTTATTAAATTATTATTCATATAATATGTACATGCAAAAATACTGTCATTATAATATTTTAATAACAATAATGCATTTCTTTTAAATATAACAACAATAACTTGTATACTTGTTTGCGATAATGACAATAACATTATATTTTAAAATATTTATATTATTAATGATAATAATAATGTAATGAATGCATTTAATTTTAATTACTTTAATGATTATTATTATTATACATTTTGTTAAAACTGAATATAATACAATAATATTTAAAACAATAAATCACGTATTAAAAAATTATACAGATAATAATTTAGTATGTTTGTAATAATGAGAATAATGTTATATCTAAAACTCCTTTTATTATTATTACTAGTGATGTTAATAATATTAGTAATAATAAAAACAACAATAAATAATAATACATCTAATGTTATTAGTTTTAAGTGTTATTAAATTATTATTCATATAATATGCGTGCCAACAAAAACTGTCATTATAATATTTTAATAACAACAATTATTTTTTTTACAGTGTTATTATATATACAATATAGATATATAGAAATTATGATAATAAGAATACTGTTATATTATTTCATAATAATATTTGATAAATTATTAACATTACTCATTTTCAAATAGTTTAAAATCATCATTATACTTTTAAACATTTTAATAATAATAATTTAATTTATTTAAAATTTAACAACATTATATTTTACATAAAAAAATATTTTAATTTGAAAAACACTTTATTATTATTGAAATTAGTAAAAGATAATATTGTGATTATGATAATTATGATCACTTCTGTCGCTGCTCATTATGCAATTAGAAGTGCGATTGAAAGCGGTATAAAGCACCTTTGATGAAGTCAGAGGCCCAGCAAACGCCGTGAGGGTCATTATCGGGTTTATGTCCATCCTCCTGTCAGGCCTGTATAACTGACCCGACTCCGGAGACCCGAGACACCAGGGGGCGCCGATCACCGGATGAAGCGTGTTATCTGCGGCCCGCAGCAATGGCACATAAAACCTGTCTGTGACAAGAACACCAACAACCAGTGTTCAGGAAAGTCACTTTTAAAAGAAATGCATTACAATATTTATTTATTTAGTCATTTAGCGGACGCTTTTATCCAAAGAGACTTACAAATGAGGACATTATAGAAGCAATCAAAACCAACAACGTGCAAGTGCTATAACAAATCCTGGTTAGCCTCACGCAGGACACGAAGGAAGGTTTTTTATTATTATTAAGAAAAGAGTATATAGAAAAAATAAACCTAGTGTTAGTTTTACAAGAAACGCTAGCAGTTAGAGAATAAATATGCTGTTGATAGAGGGTCAAATGTGTGTTTTTTTAAATAAAAAGAAGACAGATTAGATCAAATAGAATTAGAATAGAGAGTTCTAGAGTTAGAGGGTCAAATAAAGATGTGTTTTTAGCCGTTTCTTGAAGATGGTAAGGATTCAGCTGCTGGGATTGAGTTCAGGTCATTCCACCGGATGGGAACAGTTAATGTAAAAGTCTGTGAAAGTGATTTTGTGTCTCTTTGGGATGGTACAGTAATGCGTCGTTCACTAAGCTTCTAGAGGACATATAAGTCTGAAGTACTGAATTTAGGTAAAGGGTGCAGAGCCAGAGGTGGTTCTGTAGGCAAACATTAATGCCTTGAATTTAATGCATTGAGCAGCTATTGGTAGCCAGTGCAAATTGATGAAACAGAGGTGTGACGTGCGTTCTGTTCGGCTCATTAAAGATTCAATCTTGCAGCAGCGTTTTGGATATTATTATATATTTACAATATTGCGTTACGCCCAAAAATAGTAACTAATTATGCTACTTAGTAACTTTTTATGGAAGGTAATGCATTGTTACTTTTTAAATCTGGGCAGGGTTTGCTTGTTTGTGTTTAATATATAAAGTTCTTCTTGTACAAATGTAAACACACCAGAAGTGAATCCGCTTCAGGCTGAAGGAAATGTAAATTCACGTGTGTACAGTAGAGGGCGCCGCTCAAACTAATCACATGAAGAATATGACGCAGGAGAAGAAAGTTCAACACTATTCACCAATAACTCAAATCAAACACTAATGTGTTATTTCTGCTTATTAGTACGGTTGAATTGGATCATAGAAGTCAGTAATAAAGACATTGGTTAATAAAATGGGATTAAATACCATTTTCTTACTGTAGTTATAGACTAAATATGTATTTAATCATCTCACCTGCACAAAACACATTCAGTATTCCTCTAAATTAATAAAAACTGTCAAACGAAAACTTAGAATATTATACAAACCTGCAATAATTAAATAAGTTAAATAAGACAAATATAATTTATGTATTTAATCCCATTTTATTAACTTTGTTACTGACGTCTATGATTCAATTTAATCATACTAATAAGCAGAAATGACACATATGTGTTTGATTTTCTTCTCCTGCGTCATTTTCTTCATGTGATTAGTTTGGCTCATTATTAATATTAATAAAAATAATAAAGGCTATAGCCTACAATGACAAATTCACTTAGGCCTATTTTTAACTTTGAACTTTTATTAACAATATGAATAAGTGAAATATGTTTTACCCGCATTGCAACACAAATAAATAAACAATCTTTGGATTTCCCCTTTCTTTAAAACGATCGTAGTTTGGGGTTCATTATTAGCCTATTAATTAAAACACATCAGCCATAAAATAGTACGATGGCAAATTCGCATATTAAACATCTAACTTTTATTAATAAAATGAATGAGACAGATATAGCTTACTTGCGTTGTATAAGGTATTTTCTCTCTTTTGAAACAAACGCGTTATGGTTCATTGTTTTATTTTATTTATTTATTCATTAAAACAGCAACAATAAAGACAAACTCGCTTATATTAATCGAATAAATTAAACTTTTATTAACAAAATAAAAGCGCTTTTGGATCATAGTTGCATCACTCCAACCCCAATGCAAATACCTCCCGCCCCCCCCCCGCTCAAAATACATTCCCGCGGCTATGCAAGTAACTTTTTCAGGAGTAACGCAATATTGCAATGCATTACTCCTAAAAGTAACTTTGCTCAACACTGCTCGAGCGTCACGATGTAAACAAACCTTCCAAATACTCCCCGATCTTCTGCTTCACCTCCTTGCTCTTGTTTCTGCGCTCACAGATCACCTGCAGAACGAACGCCAGCCGTTATTTCACGGATGACAGTAAGACATGTTTAAGACGGGACAGTTTCTTACAGCGGACGGGTTCTGGTCATATTTGTTCCTGCAGTGTTTGTCGATGCGCGGATGTGAACACAGAACATCCACCACCTCCGGACATCCAAACTTACACGCGAAGTGCAGCGGCGTCTCGTTGCTCTGCGGAGAAAATCACGTCTCAGATAAGTGTTATGAAGGTCTGTCAGCATCATACATGTGCATGCACGGCGCTCACTGCTTTGCTGAGATATTATTACTATGACTACTACTACTTATGAAAATAATAATAATATTAATATTACTATGACTACTACTACTAATGATAATAATAATAATAATAATATTACTATGACTACTACTACTAATGATAATAATAATAATATTACTATGACTACTACTACTAATGATGATAATAATAATATTAATATTACTATGACTACTACTACTAATGATAATAATAATAATATTACTATGACTACTACTACTAATGATAATAATAATAATAATAATAATATTACTATGACTACTACTACTAATGATAATAATATTAATATTACTATGACTACTACTACTAATGATAATAATAATAATATTACTATGACTACTACTACTAATGATAATAATAATAATATTACTATGACTACTACTACTAATGATAATAATAATAATAATAATAATAATATTACTATGACTACTACTACTAATGATAATAATAATAATATTACTATGACTACTACTAATGATAATAATAATAATATTACTATGACTACTACTACTAATGATAATAATAATAATAATAATATTACTATGACTACTACTACTAATGATAATAATAATAATATTACTATGACTACTACTACTAATGATGATAATAATAATAATAATAATATTACTATGACTACTACTACTAATGATAATAATAATAATAATAATATTACTATGACTACTATTAATGATAATAATAATATTATTATTACTATGACTACTACTACTAATGATAATAATAATAATATTACTATGACTACTACTACTAATGATAATAATAATAATAATAATATTACTATGACTACTACTACTAATGATAATAATAATAATAATATTACTATGACTACTACTAATAATGAATAATAGTAATAATATTATTACTATGACTACTACTACTAAATAATAATAATAATAATAATATTATTACTATGACTACTACTACTAATTAAAATAATAATAATAATAATAATATTACTATGACTACTACTACTAATGAAAATAATAGTAATAATATTATTACTATGACTACTACTACTAATTAAAAATAATAATAATAATATTACTATGACTACTACTACTAATGAATATAATAGTAATAATATTATTACTATGACTACTACTAATAATAATAATAATAATAATAATATTATTACTATGACAACTACTACTAATGATAATAATTGTATAATTAAAAATAATAATACAGTAATAATAATAATGTTATAATTTTTATTGTTATTATAATATTTAAATACCAATTAATCTTCTTAATATAATAATAACAACTTATTATGCTTGTTTGTTATTATGATTAAAATGATAAATATTATACTTTGTTTGCCAGTAGAAATTATAGCGATGATTTAATTTATTAAAAATATGACATATGTTAATTATTATCACTAATACTCATAAAAGTTATTTGATATTAATTATTCTTATTAAAATGATCATTATTATACCTTGCATGCCGATAGAAATGTAACAAAAATGTACATTTAATTTATTAAAAATATTACATTTGTAAATAACATAACATTCATTTACTATTAACATGTTAATAGTTACATATAAACTAAACTATTAATTAATATCACTAATACTACAAATAATAAAAGATTATATTAATTTATAAAACTAATTATTAAAATGATCATTAGTATATTTTGCGTGTCAATAGAAATTGCAATTATAATAATTTTAATATAAATAATTCAATTTATTTAAAAATGCAATTTTTAATAACTAAAAATATTATATATTATATTATATAATAATGTTATTGTAATACTATATATATATATATATATCATGTAAACTATTAATTATTTTCATTACTACTACAACTACTGCTAATAATAATAATACAAATTATGAATTCTAAAATTGTTATTAAAATTATCATTATTATACTTTTTGTGGGAATAGAAATTGTTATTATAATAATTTATTTAGATTAATTTATTTCATTATATTATATTTTTACATTTAAAAGCATTCATTTGTTATAATAAAATTAATATAATAAGTTCTATATGATGTAAACTATTAATTATAATAATTTCTACTAAAAGTTGTTGCTAACTTTATAATTATTATTATCAAAATGATCATTATTATACTTGGTGTGCCAACATAAATAGCCCTTCTAAGTGTAATACCAGTATGAATGTAATTATCAGCACACTCACAGCTTTGTCAGGCGTGTTGAGGTACAGATCGACGATGTATCGAATGCGCTGCCGCAGCATGAGCTCGTTATCGTTAGGATACATGAGCCGCATGAACTCGGGGTCCTCCAGCGTCTCCAGCAGCAGACGAGCGATGCCCGCCTGGTTCTCTTTAGCCGCCACATGCAGGACGTTATACCTGCAGCCCTCCTGCACACGACACATGAACCACGAGGACATCGTGCTTGGTGTTAAAGAACAGTTCAACCAAAAATTAAAACTGTATAAAATATGTTTGTAAATGTTTCAAATAAATGCTGTTCTTTTGAACTTTCTATTCTTCTGTGAATCTGGAGAAATTAAACGTATCACTGTTTCCACAAAAATATTGGGCAGAACAACTGTTTTCAACACTAATAATAATCCGAAATACTAATAATAGTGATAATAAAATGTAATATTAATTTATTAAATTGTTTTTATTAAAATTATAATTATTATATTTTGCATGCCGATAGAAATTGTAATTATAATATTTTTTAATTTATTTTTACATTTTTAAATAACTAAAAAATATTAAATAATATAATATAATAATTGTAATATATTAATAGTCATATATAATGCAAAATATGCATTATTATCATTACTACTACTACTACTAATAATAATAATTTTTAAATAATTATTAAAATTATCATTATTATACTTTTTGTGGGAATAGAAATTGTAATTATTTAGCAATAATTTTATTTATTTACAAATATTATATTATATCAGATTGGAATTCAAAGAGGCACGCTAACGAACAAATTCTCTTCCAGTGATTCTGCTTCAGTGTGGAAAGGTTTGAAAGACATTACGAATTAAAAGACACCATTCCCCAGCACTCTAGCAGACGATTTTAATTTGCACGTCAGACCTCACACATAATTGTGTGTATTGTATATTGTGCCATTTTGTACATTTGTGTATTGTTGTTTTGTTGTCTGTGTCCGGTCCTGATGCTGTCATTCTGTCACACTGTGGCGCTTCTGTCACTATAACTAATTCCTCGCATGTGTAAACATACCTGGCCAATAAAGCTCTTAAATCAAAACGTTAATTTGTTATCATAATATTAATATAATAGTTATATATAAAGTAAACTATTAGTTATCATCATTACTACTAATACTACTACTGCTAATAATAAAAGTTGTTTCAGAAATGTTTATTGAGCAGCAAATCAGCATATTATTATGATTTTTGAAGATCATGTGACACTGAAGACTGGAGTAATGATGCTGAAAATACAGCTTTGATCACAGAAATATATTATATTTTAACAGATATTCACATAGAAAGCAGCTGTTTATTATCATATAAATATTTCACAATTTTTACTGTATTTTTAATCAAATAAAAGCAGCCTTGGTGAGCAGAAGAGACTTCTTACAGAAACATAACAAATCTTAGCAGCTGTAAATGGACAGCGCACCTGCACGATAGTGGGATTGTCCCCGGATCCGATGAGATATCGTGGATTTCCCCAGACCAGCTCTCTGAATGCCTCCTCGTCTCCTCTCTCCACGGTTTTGCGCAGTTTGGCCGTCATGTCTTGGGTTCGAGGACTCTTAAACTCATTGGCCTTCTCCAGGTTCACAGCGTCTGAACTCACCGAGCGCTCTGAACAAATCAACAACAAGCCATCTTAAAAGGCGAGTTCACCCAAAAATGAAATTAAATAATAATCACCCTCGTGTCGTTCCAAACCTGTAAGACCTTGGTTCATCGTCAGAACACAAATTAAGATATTTTTGATGAAATCCGAGAGCTCTCTGACCCTCTATAGACAGCAAGGGTCCTAACACGATCAATGCACAGAAACACAGCAAGCACATCGTTAAAATAGTCCACGTGACATCAAGGGTTCAACCGTAATTTTACTACGCTACGAGAATACTTTTTGTGTGCAAAGAAAACAAAAATAACGACTTTATACAACAGTTCTTCACCTCCGCAGCACCCTTTAGAGCCATTTTGGAGACTAGCACATCGTTAAAAATGTAAACATAGTATGTTGTTCTGTGTCAGCAGCGCCGCACGCGGATACGTTGTTTACGTTGTTTACGCTTCGATCTGAACATAAACAGCGTATCCGCGTACATACGTTGTTTACGTATGTTTTACTCTCCAAAAAGGCTCTATATGGTGCTGCGGAGGTGAAACAATTTTGTATAAATTAGTTATTTTTGTTTTCTTTACGCACAAAAGTTATTCTTGTAGCTTTGTAAAATTACGGTTGAACCCCTGATGTCACTGATTATTTTAACGATGTGCTTGCTGTGTTTCTGAGCCTCGATCGTGTTAGGATCCTTGCTGTCTATGGAGGGTCAGAGAGCTCTCGGATTTCATCAACAATATCTATTGAATCGAGATCGCAATCTTTTAACGATTAATCATGCAGCTCTACAGGTACATCTCAAAAAATGTGAATATGGTGAAACAGAAACTTCTGAAACCGAAACATCATCCGAAGCATCTTACCTGAGCTAAGGAGGAAAATAACTGGACTGTTGCTCAGTGCTCCAAAGTCCTCTTTTCAGATGAAAGTAAATGTTGTATTTCATTTGTAAATCAAGGTCCCGGAGTCTGGAGGAAGAGAGGAGAGACACAGAATCCATGTTCTTGAAGTCCAGTGTGAAGTTTCCACAGTCAGTGATGATTTGTGCTGCGATGTCATCTGCTGGTGTTGGTCCACTGTGTTTTCTGAAGTCCAGAGTCAACGCAGACATCTACCAGAACATTTTAGAGCACTTCATGCTTTCTTCTGCTGACAAGCTTTATGGAGATGCTGATTTCATTTTCCAGCAGGACTTGGCACCTGCCCACACTGCCAACGGTACCAAAAGCTGATTCAATGACCATGTGTTACTGTGTTTGACTGACCAGCAAACTCACCTGACCTGAACCCAGAGAATCTAGATGA
>CM050435.1:24400239-24407739 GCA_027564155.1 Gymnocypris eckloni scoliostomus
TGAAACACAGAACAGTTATGTTATTCACGAAATACAGGGAAATCCCAAACTGAAAATAAATAAATACATAAATAATATATAATGTATTTATATAAATAAATACATTTATGCAAATATAATTATAATATTTAATTAATTAATAGTATTTTATCTATGTATCCTATTCATATGTTGTGATATTTTATACTAAAAACATTAAATAAAATAAAGTAACTTACTGTGGAAACCAAATTGTTGCAAACTATAAACAAATATTTTGATCTAATTGTCAAACAATCTGTGCAGGTCACTCCGTTGAAGTTTGAAAACGAGAAAGACGAAGGAGAGAGAGAGAGAGAGAATAAATTATCTAATTAATAATCATAAAGTCAAAGTGGTTAAAGAGCAGTTGAATCAGACACGCACATGACTGATGTATGGGGGTAGAAATATTGCTTAGTTCCAAATAAATAGATTATGATCCACAATGTAAAGAGATTACCAAAAATAAACATATTGACAAATACATAGAATGAGTTTCACAAATAAATCTTATAGTTTCACAAACATTACGCCTTTAAGATTTTCCGCGAACTCGTCATTCTCTGCCCCGCCCTCTCTCGCTAATGATTGGTCGGAACGCACGGCGTCTGTAATGTGATTGGTTTAGGTTCCGTTAGCGGAATGATAGCGCGTCGCGTCGCGTCGCTCGTGCCTGAGATCAAAGGAGGAGGACGCTGAGTGAGGAGAGTTTGGGCTCGCGTCTCTTCTGACGTTACACACAAACTCACTTTATAAACCAGAAAACTTTTTACGTTCGGGGTTTTTATAAACTGGATTTGATCTTCAGGCGATAGGTTGGTGTTTTTCGGCTCTCTGATGGATCGCGTCGCGGATGAAGCGTGAAGCAGGTGCGTTAATTGAGGATGAGGAACGCGTCATCTCCCCCGTCAGAACATGAACTTCAGTCCCGTCACCCCGAGCTGCCGGACGGGTTCGTGGAGGTTTGACCGTTGATGGATTCGTGATCGCTGCCTGGCACATCGATGATTCTGCTGGGATCGGATGGTTTAAAGCGCAGTTCGTGGTAAATATGATTCCGTTCTTGATGATGAGCTTCATCTCGTTCTACAGTTTCTCCTCCGTTGAGGTAAATTCTGAGGTAAATGAGGGTTTGTGCTGAATTGAACGCATGTTGACGGAAGCGCGCGAGCGGTGTCTTTGATGTCACCTGACTGATGTGTGTGTGTGGCGGCGCTTTGATGTATGTTATTGGGGGATGTAAAATAAGTTTTTGGAGAATAAAATGTCAACATTTGTTTGAAATAACATTGTCATTCAGTGTAACACAATATTTATGTAAAAATTCAAACAGCATGCTTATTCTGACGTGTACATATGCCCCTTATTCTTTTATATATTTTAATATTACATTTTATTGTATTTTAAATGAGTAAAACATTCTTACTGACAAATGAGGTGAAACTATGGCAAATTTAAAAATGTAAAATTACAACTAATTAGTATTTGGGGTGAATGTAATTTTTGAAATATTTTTACTTGCTGCTCAAGAAACATTTATTATTAAGTTGAAAACAGCGCAGTAGAATTGTTCAGGTTTCTTTGAATAGAAAGTTCAGAAGAACAGCATTTATAAATCTTTTGTGGCCTAATGTCTTTATCATTTGATCAATTTAAACAATCCTTGCTATATATTGATTTCAACACCCCCCAAAAAAAGTGATACTGACTCCCAGTTGTTGAATAGTATGGTGTATAATGATCTTTAGATCTTTCTATTATCAAAGAATTACAAAAAAAAAAAACTAATAAAATTAACTACAAATGTTTCTTGAGCAGCAAATCTATTATGATGTCTGAAGATCGCGTGACACTGAAGACTGGAGTAATGATGCTGAAAATACAGATTTGCATCACTGAAATAAATTACGGTTTAAATTATATTCAAATAGAAAACTGTTATTTTAAATAGTAAAAGTAGTTCACTTTATTATTATAATATCACTGATTTTGCTGTACTTTGGATCCAATAAATGCAGGCTTATCTGACTCTATCGCAGCGCACTGTTGTGTGTGTGTGTGTGTGTGTGTGTGTGTGAGAGAGAGATAAGAGTGTGTGTGTGTGTGTGTCATTAAAGTGAAATGTGTGTGTTAACCTGAAGTGAGAGTGTGTGTGTGTGTGTGTGTGTGTATAATACAGTGTGTGTGTGAAAAAAAATGTGTGTGTGAGAACATGTGTCTGATGTGAATGTGTAGTGTGTGTGTGCATGTGAATTCACACACACACACACAAAAGTGTTATTAATGAAAATGTGTGTGTGCAAAGTACAGAGACAATTGTGTGTGTGAAAATCTAAAATTAATAAAGAAAGGTGTTTGTGTGTGTGTGTGTGTGAGATGCGTTTGTGATATGTTGTGAAAGTGAGTGTCATTGTGCAGGAGATAATTGTGTGTGTGTGTGTGTGTGTAATTTTGAGATTTGTGTGTAAAGTGTGTGAAAATGTAAGCAGCTGAGTGTGAGTGTGTGTGTAAATGAGATGAGTCTCATCTATCACACACACACACACACACACACACACACAAACACACACACACACACACACACAACAACACAATTATCTCTTATCTCTCACAACACAAAACACACACACAAACACATCTCCAAACAACACACACAACATTTCTTTACACACACACACACTAATTTACATTATTAATTGAATTAATGAATTGTCTGATAATGAAGGTAAATAAATATGATATAATATAAAATGTAATAAAATAAATTATAAGAATAAATTAGATATGGTTTTGTAGATTTATTTATATTGGTGTCTTTCAGAATACTCATTTGTAAGTATTTTGGATAAAAATATCTGATAAAGAGTTCTAAATGTAAATGTAAGGAGGAGGCCTTAGTGCAGTGGTATTTGTGGCCCACTGAAAGTTAAATCTTAAATGAACCCTCAAAATGATAAAATGAAATAAGATAATAAACTGAAAAAATTACAAAAACAAATAAATATATATATATAAATGAGAATAAAACAAATTTATGCAAAATGTCTCTGATTTGTTCCAACTGGAAAGATATATCTCATCATCAAATTGATAGACTTTTGACAGTTAATTAAACACTGTAAAATATGCATATGAATGATGCTACTTTATGAGTTTAAAGCATCAATACTGTTTTCAGAAATTTCAATATCAAAGCCATTCTTAATAAGATTTTCCAATTGCATCAAACTTGAAGTGGAAAGTGATTAATGACAGATGCTCAGTTTGGTTATTTTGAATGAAGGATTTTAACTATTTCTGCTCTTCATAATTAGTATAGACAATTTCTAATAAATTGTTTTTCAATATAGAAGACATATACCATATTATACAAGCTTTACAATATAAAATAAATATTGCAATGCAGATTTAGCTCGTCCCCGAGCATCACTTTCGGCACATGTCGATCGCGTGAGGCTTTTTACATTTGGCTATTAGAGCTGCAAGATACGATGCTTTCTGTGCTTTCTCGTGTATTGTCATGATATGTTAGTCAGTCGTACCTTTTGCTTGATGTATTCTTCTTTCTTTCTCTGAAAAAAAAACCTTACTTTTATTCGCAATTAATTGTTGTGACATGTCGGTTGAGTTTCAGTGCTTCAGCGGATCACATTTTCAAGAACAGTGTGCACTGTCACTATATTCCATAACGTCATATTTTATGTATGCGAGTAGTCAAATTCGCAGTTTTGTTTTCACGCTGGGCTTTTCTGTATTTACCTTCTCAGCTGAGACACTGCATCTAAAGCGTGTACATTTTAAATAGTCTTAGCATTATCAGCGTGTTCATGTCGTTGTGTTCACTAGTACGTCAACGGTTTGGTGATGTTTCAGCGTAGTGTGCTGCGCATAATTGATATGTTTTAAATATTTAGATTTTTTAAAATACATCATAGTTCAGATAGGACAATCCTGACTTGCATACAGGTAAAAAAAAAAAGTAATATTCTAGAATTTCTTTGCGGCTTCCCCTAGTGCCATCTAGTGGCCCCCCAGGGAGCCGCGGCCCCCAGTTTGAGAACCACTGATCTAGATAGCACTGATAGACCGATATATCTGATGAATCAGCCGGTATTTGGTTTGTTGACTGATTAACAAAAGTTCCTAATGGATAACAAATGTGTGCATTTAAAGATGACAATAGTATACATCAAATGAATCTATCAGTGTTTGTCTAATTATGAGGAATCATGGGAAAACTAATGTTCAGTGTCTCATTTACTGTCACTGTCCCTCTCATGTCATGAAATAAAACATTGTGGCCTTTGAGTTCAGGGAAGTAGTTAACGTGCTTTATATCCGCTCAGCTCCCTTTAAAGAAATCATTCGATTCATGTCATATATTTAGCTGCATTTATATATTTATTTGTTTATATATCAATAAAAAGTGTGTGTGCTATGAACCCAGTTTTGCAGCTCTAACTGTGTGTGTGTGTGTGTGTGTGTGTGTGTGTGTGTGTGTGTGAGTGTCCAGTGCTCTTCTCTTCTCATGAAGACTGTAGTTGTAAGAGAAGGAAGCTGAGAGATGTGTGTGTGTGTGTGTGTGTGTGTGTGTGAGAGAGTGTGAGTGTCTGTGTGTGTGTGTGTGTGTGTGTGTGAGTGTCCAGTGCTCTTCTCTTCTCATGAAGACTGTAGTTGTAAGAGAAGGGAAGCTGAGAGATGTGTGTGTGTGTGTGTGAGAGAGAGTGTGAGTGTCTGTGTGTGTGTGAGAGAAGTGTGTGTGTGTGTGTGTGTGTGTGTGTGTGTGTGTGTGTGTGTGTGTGTGTGTGTGTGTGTGTGTGTGTCAGTGCTCTTCTCTTCTCATGTAGTTGGAAGAGAAGGAAGCTAAGTGTGGTGTCTGTGTGTGAGAGAGAGAGAGTGTGTGTGTGTGTGTGTGTGTGTGTGAGTGTCCAGTGCTCTTCTCCTCATAAAGGCTGTAGTTGTAAGAGAAGGAAAGCTGAGATGTGTGTGTGTGTGTGCCCGATGCTTTGTGAACACTCTGCACTTTCTGCAGCGCTCTGAAGCTGTGTGTGATTGATGTCTTTCTCTGCTTCAGTTCTTCGTGCTGCTCATGTGATAGTTAAGTGTGTTCTGTCACCAGTAAAAATTGAAATTCGACCGATTATCGGCCTGGCGATTATCGGCACCGATAAGCATTTTACGATTATCGATATCGGCCATTTAAAAACAAGATTTGCCGATAATTTTTTTTTTTTTTTGCAAACAAACATACTATTTACAGGTGACATTATTTATTGGTGAATAAATAATACAGGTGAAACTATTTAATGTTTAAATGCACTATTTGGCTCGATGCAGCCTGTCTGAGCTCAACACTGTGAGTGAGGCGATCTCTCAATCTCTGAGGCAATCTCCGCCCACCGCTCATCTGATATGTAAGTCACGAGTCTGACCAATCAACGCGGAAAACTGAAGGCAGTCTCACACCGAGAGCACATGCTAACTGGAGCTGCCTCAGTGATCACGCATCAGTTGTCTCTCAAGGTAAAGCAGCAGCAGCGTTGCTGAAGTTGCAAAACACCTCAATATAACCCATGATGTCATGATCGAGAAAATGCGGGCGAGAATCGCGGAATGCAGTCATATAATGGAGTTTACCGTATATGCTTGGGAATGTCGCGGAATGTGTCGAAGTTTGGATGAATTAATCAAAAGTAGGTCAGTACACTTAAATCGACTGGCGCTATGGACTAGTATCTATAAATATTAAGCTGCAAAACACTTTTTAAATATGAAACCTGCATGTTCTGCATCTCTGTTAATGAATGACACAGGCGTGCGGTTTCATTTACTGCACATACATACTGAGCGCGTGCTGCTCGCGGTGACTTCAGCGTCTGCCGTCTCACTAAATGAGGACATAAATATATGAACAACATCCCCAGAACTGCTTTCATAGAATCACTTCATGAGCATTTGACCGTTTCATTTGAGTAAAAGCGATCGTCATATCATATATACATAGGCTACAGAAACTTAAAAAGGTCCTCATGGCAACCTGTCAAAATATAAGTTCGGTTTAGCGAATATATTACTATTATCGTAATACAACTACAACAATTATTACAACTTTTGTTGAGAATAATCACACTGTCCTTCATCGTTTACTTTAAGTTTTACAAAATGTTTACAGAATGCTTCTGGGTGATCTCTGTACTTATGTTATTATTAATATTATTAATATTACTGTTTATTTAATGTTGTTGTTATTAACAGTTTTCAGAATTAAAGACATGTTTAAAAACATTTAAAGAACGTTTTTTGTCAGAGCTCTTGTTATTGTTAATTTTGGCATTCATTTTCATTTTACACCGAACACGTATATGGGTTCAAAATATAGGTTATATCGGTCTACTTGATCTGTAATAATCGATATCGGTATCGGCCCTGAAAAACACATATCGATTCGAGCCCTAGTAAAAATACTAAAATATTATGATTTAAAACGGCTGTTTTCTATGTTAATCTCTGTTAAACTCAAATTTATTTCTGTGATGCGCAGCTGTATTTTCAGCATCATTACTCCAGTCTTCAGTGTCACGTGATCTTCAGAAATCATAATAATATGCTGATTTGCTGCTCAAGAAACATTTCTGATTATTATCGATGTAGAAAACAGTGATGCATTTATTTTTTCAGGATTCACAGATAAATACAAAGTTCAAAAGAACAGCATTTATTTGAAATAGAAATCTTAACTAACATTATAAATTTCATTACGGTCACTTTTGACCAATTTAATACGTTCTTGATTAATAAAATTATCCATCAATCCGTCAAAAATCAGACTGACCCTTTAGTTTTGAATGGTTGTGTACACATACTGTGATCAAATACACAGTTAAAAATACAGAAACTCAAAGTTTTGTAGGGCTGCAAAACGATTAGTCTCAATGAATCAATTCAAAATAAAGTGTGTTTACATACAGTACTATGTGTGTGTGTGTGTGTGTGTACTGTGTATATTTATGTGTATATAAATACACACACGCATGTGTATATTAAGGAACAATATGTTAGATTTGTATGTAAAATATTTATATTTAAATATAATATAAATTATATACAAGTGTTTACATACAAATACATACAATTAAAAACATATATATATATACGTACAGTATATGTGTGTCTTGTCATAGCACTTGCATATTGCTCTTTTGTTGGTTTTGATTGCTTACACGGTCCTCATTTGTAAGTCACTTTGAATAAGTGTCTGCTAAATGACTAAGTCCTAATTCACAGAGTTATTTCAGATCATAAAAATCTGTAAATGAAATGAATGCAGTCTGGGCGAGCAGAAGAGACTTTATTGTAATTGCTCTGCTGTTTCGACAGCGGCGTCACTCACTGGCATGATGTCAATCTTCTGGTTGTGAAGCAGGTTTCTCTCTGCATCCACACTAATCACCTTTTATCTTCCGAGGATGTGGTGTGTAA
>CM050435.1:24412739-24430239 GCA_027564155.1 Gymnocypris eckloni scoliostomus
AAGTTTGGTTGAACTTGAAGAAATTATGACTGAAATATTAGAATTTACAGTAAATATTGTACTATTAATATTAAAACACAGTTGTGCAGCACTTTAGACAATTAGACAAAGCAAAAATAAATGCATGAATGAAAAAAACATGATGCATTGTTGTATTTGTACTTTTTAAAAGATTGGATAAAGATGTCTAAAAAAATTGATTTGAACTTTTATGATCTCAATTGATTTAGACGTGATTTGATTATTAAAATGGATTTAACCCATTCGTTTTAAAGTATTAAGTATTATTAGATTTTATAGTATTATGACTTATGCACCTTTTTCTGAATCTTTTGAAGTCACGTCACAGAACAGACACAAATATCATTATTCACTACAGACCTCTTTAGAGTGTTTTTGCAGTCGTGCAAGCTCAGAAGCACATGAGTGTGAGTAAATGATGAATGTATTTCATCTTTAACCCTGCTCTGCTCCAGCGGCGTCTCAATCCGCTCTCCAGACTGAAAGTCCCTCATAAGTCGTCTCAGTCGGTTACGTTCAGAGTTTGGCTTTACTCTCGGCAAGTATCTTTTAAACCGTTCGTAGCGATTAGGTCGTAATGGAAGCTGCTTTATGCTCATCTCGGTTGATAAAACTACACCGGCTTTTCCCAGGAGATCCGGCTTTCTCCCTCATCTCTCAAACCTCAAATAAACGTGCTATAATGGAGTGAAATCGTAGTATTTCTGAAGACAGGCTTCTGTGAGCGTGAGCCTGTAGGTAACGGGATTCATTCAGATCCTTCTGAACACTTTCTCCGGTTAGAAACACACTTAGTTTGCTGCTCTCTGGACCGTAAACAGACAGGAGATAAATCACAGATGACTGTAAAACACCGCAAGCGAATGAAGACGAACAACCTGCACTCATGAGCTCTGGAGGATTTCCATCATCTGAAGCACATGGAGCACAAACAGATGTTTCAGCTGCGTTCCCGTCTTCTGATTGGTCAGTCCAGTGCGCCATTGATTATTACAGTATTTATTTGAAAGCAGTATTATACTTTAGGCCTTGTTGCTTTGGCAAAATTCACAATGTAACACACATTCATGTCCAATCAAGCTAATTTCAGAAACTTCCCTCACTGTCTTCCCTCAAATTGTTGACTTTGGTAATATTTTTAATGGAGAAAGACTAACATAAATTATGATGAAAGCCAAAACAACTAGTTATATGACTCTGTAAATGATTTATATTTCAACAACAAATCCAATTTGTATAATTTAGAAGTTAATTTAAAAACAATTTACATGTTTGCATACAATTTTTTACTTTGAGTGTTGATTATTTTAGTTAAAAATAAATAGTAGTTGAATATAAGTTTGGGCTCTGTTGTTAATTGTAACTTTATAGTAATGTAAAAGTGCTCCGTATAGTTTAGAACATGAGCTGAGGTAGATTTTTAACCCTAAGAAAATTTTATTATAACTTTTTTTTTTTTTTTTAAGTATGAGCAATTTCAGCAAACCATGGTTTAATAAAAAAAAATCAACTTTAGTTTTTTTTCCTCCTGCTGTACCGAAACCATGCTCAAGGTTCTTTTATTCGTCACATACTCAATTATACAGGATATAATCAGTAGTGAAATGTAAAAACATTGATAAACATTGATGTGAAAACTGCGGTACATACTGAGAAGCTGAAGCGGAGATCTCTTTACAGTCACTTTTTATAACTGTTTTTTATTTTATAATAAACATCAAATCCTGCCCCCAGGTGTTGAACGAGTCAGACTGTCTCAGGTGATGTGTGTGTGTGTTTATTCACTCTGAGAGCAGCGGAGAGATTGATTAATGCCGTCATGTGCTCCAAACACAGAGGTGCAGCTTCTGCTTCAGAAAGACCTCCACCTGTCACTCCTCCTGAACGGGTTTGTTTCTTGTTGCAGATCCCTGAAGGCTTCAGCGACGCGTAGAGCTCACACTGCACCATGCTGGCGTGTCTGCAGAGACCGAACCAACACCTCACATGTGCTGCGAAGGTCCTGGACACTCCGCTCAATCACAAGAGTAAGTCTGGCTCAGCCGCTTAGAGGTAGCTTTTGGAGATGCTTAAGTTTTAGTTTAAGCACCACCCTAACTATTTCATTATTATTATATTTTTTGTGTGCTTATTTTGCATTAATTGTGTTTACCTATTATTTCTGTGCTTATTTATTTACTTCCACATATATTATTTACTTATTTTTTATTTTATTTACCTATTTAAATAGTCATTTTATAATTTTTTCATTTTTTACTATTTTATTTGAATGTTAATTTCTAATGTATTTTTTCTATGTGTGTGTGTGTGTGTGTGTGTGTGTGTGTGTGTGTGTGTGTGTGTGTGTGTGTGACGGTTGTGTGTGTGTGTGTGATGGTTGTGTGTGGTGTGTGTTGTGTGTGTGTGTGTGATGGTTGTGTGTGTGTGTGTGTGTGTGATGGTTGGTGTGTGTGATGTGTGTGTGTGTGTGTGATGGTTGTGCTTGTGTGATGGATGGTTGTGTGTGTGTGTGATGGTGGTGTGTGTGTGTGTGTGTGTGTGTGTGTGTGTGTGTGTGATGGTTGTGTGTGTGTGTGTGTGTGTGTGCGCGATATGACTAATTTTATATAATGATATGAATCACAATAGTTATTTATTTATTTTAAAAAGGATTTATTTTATCATATTAAAATCTTTGATACCATAGAATTTTCATAATCCTTGTCACCAATGTCAATATTACAACTAATACAAGCCTAAAAAGTGAAATAAAAAACTAACTCAAGCTCAGTGAAGATAAATAAAGTCAGTGATGAAATAAGGATAAGAAACTAATTCCAAGCTATAGGACAAAAACTACAATAAGAAACACTACATGCATTGTGTAAATTAATTAGTCTTCACTGTTAATTATATCTATCTATAGATACACGTATAGATATAATTAACACATGTATGGATAGATTCTATACACGCATACAAATATATCATTATTGTTATAATTTTTTTCTTATTAAAATGACAAAAGTGATTTAGTCGAGAGCAGTGAGAGATCTTCTCTAAAGTATGACCATAAACAATGTTATTTGCTACACCATGAAATAAACGATAGAGCATAATACGAAACAATATAGTAATATAGAGATATAGATATAGACAGGGCTTATTATATGTATATGTATGTGTGTGTATGTGTATATATATATATATATATATATAAAACCTTGTCTTTACATTTTTACGTCAACTATTTTGTATTCTTTTATTTATTTGTTTACTTATTTTTATTGTAATATATTTTAAATATTTTACGCTTTTTACATTTTTATGTATTTTAGATTTCGTCTGAGATTTGAGATGTGGCATAGTTTTATGATGAGAAAGGAAAAAGAGTAAATGAGGCAGAGCAAGAGATGGGAAAAGTAAGATAAAGAAAATAAACTTGAAAGAACACCAAATGCATAAAAAGGCAGAAAGTAAGTGCGTTTAAAGTGCTTTATTGGAGGCGGTAGAAAAGAAGAGGCTGATAAATGTAATTTTCAGGGTAACCTTTGATTTTCATGGCTTAACCTCATTGAGCGGCTCATAGATCTCCGTCCAGCAGATGGATTCTCATCCATTAGGAGAGCAGAAGAGGTGGATATGGTTTCATTTGGCTCATCTTAAACTCTCTGGCCTGCTTCCACGCGGCTGCTGCAGCTGTGTGCTCGAGAAGAGCTGCTGGAAACTCGTCTGTCAGCGTTCAGACGTTCACCTTGAGAGACACGCTTTCCTATCATCTGCAGGAGCTCCGTACGGCTCTTATCAAACACGTCCGTCACAGCGTTTTAATTGAATCCGTGAGAGCATTGATCCGTCCTGATGCAGGTTCATGTCGCTTCTGTCCAAGGGCACTGGTTTGGGACTGATTTGTAACTTTTACTATAAAATTATTATTTTTATATTTTTACAGAACATCCCCAACATTCAAGCCCCTTACAAATTAGGGGAAGGAAAAAAACGATACATTTTGTTTGCGGAGGAAATATTTAAACATCAAATCAATCAGATCCTTTTTGGATTTTGTCAGCTTTTAAGAACTGCTGGTTCTCCGGTAGTGGGCGGAGCTAATGCTCAAACAGCAATCTCATTGGCTGGTGCTCACCTATTATCATCCCTGTTTTTATTTCAGCAAATCAGTTCGAGTGAACGCAAACAACCTGATTAATATTCATGAACCCAGCAGCTTGTTAAGCCTTAGTGCATTTTATTCTGTTCTTAGTAGAATTCAAATTATTATTATTATTATTATTATTATTATATTATTGTTAGTTTTTCCTGAATAACCAAGAAAAATTACCCCCACCAGTCCCAAATTCAGTTAAAATGTCTATGCATTCATACATGGTTACGAAGTTTTAATTCTAATTACTTTAATTCTAATTATCATAATGTCATATTATAATGCTTGACTGACTGATGTAAAGAGTGTGCTTTCAGATATTTTAAGAAATATCAGTTTACATTTCCAAACATTCGTTTGGCCATTAATGTAATAATCCAGTGATATTTTTGTGCTCCACACAGAGATGTGATCTGATCATCATCAGTCTGTCTGGAGAAGAAACACAACAAACTGAGACTCAATCCAGAAGAACTGTGTCTCGAGACGCTTCGAGAAACCTCCTGAGAAACTCTGCTGAAGTGCACAGAGGACAAAAGCTGCTTTAAACACAAAGCATGCTCACACCAAATGTTCATTTCATTTAGTTAATCGAAGTTAACTGATAAAGAAAATCTATTTATGACATTATTTTTGACAGCATTCTCATTTTACAGCATTTTTCCACAAGTGTCTAAACGTTGAACAGCTCTGTATCTTTGCAGGAGGTTTCTCGAAGCGTCTCGAGACACAGTTCTTCTGGATTGAGTCTCAGTTTGTTGTGTTTCTTCTCCAGACAGACTGATGATGATCAGATCATATCTCTGTGTGAAGCACAAAAATATCACTGATTTACAATTAATGGCCAAATGAATGTTTGGAAATGTAAACTGATATGTGTCCCTGCAGCACAAAGCAGTCATAAGCAGCACAGGTATATTTGTAGCAATAGACAACAATACATTGTATGGGTCAAAATGATACTTTTTTCTGTTATGCCAAAAATCATTAGGATATTAAGATCATGTTCCATGAAGATATTTAGTAAATTTCCTACCATAAATATATTAAAACTTAATTTTTGATTATTAAATACATTGCTAAGAACTTAATTTGAACAACTTTAAAGATGATTTTCTCAATATTTAGATTTTTTTGCACCCTCAGATTCCAGATTTACAAATATTGTCTTATCATAACAAACCATACATCAATGGAAATATTATTTATTCAGCTTTCAGATGATCTATAAATCTGAATTTCGAAGAATTGACAGGTGGTCCAGGGTCACATATTTCCTACTGACACACTACAGCAGAAGATAGAAATAAATGACTTAAAACCATTCTTTAGCTGCTGAGAATACTAGTCTTCTAATCATGTTGTCCTCCGCTGTACGTCTGCCTCAGCGGCGTCACATTCACCTGCAGGACCGTGCTGTGTTTGAGTGGTTCATGTGACTTCGATCAGTGATTCGGCACACTCTTGGCATGAAGTGCAGGAGTTTAAGCGCAGCTGCTTTATCCCGACGCTCCGCTGTGGCCGTAAATCTGATGCATTTGCATTCAGAGACGCTTCGGCTGAGAGCGGTGTAATGATGGCTCGAGGTCAAGCTTTATTCGGGTTTGATGCAGATGCTTTAAAGCCCAGCAGAGACCGGTCTTTTATGTCCGGGTCTGCATTATGTCCTGTATTATAATGGTTAATCACAGATAAACAGAAGATCTGGTCTCTGATCCGGCACGACTGCGTTAACCGTGACCACAGGGAGCAGATTAGACGGCGTACGGTGACTGAAAGCGTTTGTGTGTTTGTGAGGAGATGGAGAGCGTCCAGAGGTCATGCTGAAAGATCTCCACCATCTGCTCGTCTCGTTCCTCTCAGTTCTTCCCCGTTTTAGCCGCTCTGGTGAAGTAATGAACGAGTCCGTCTGTCAAAACACCCCCCACGCTTCCCTTCATCTGCAGCGGTTTGTTCTTGGTCCTGGTCTACTATAAGTCCATATCAGATGCAGTTAATTAGCTGCGTGTTGATTGGGATTTCAGACCCCCATCCCTGTCCTTGTGTAATAATGCGCGTGAGTTTAATCAAAGGCTTGACTTTCACCGAGCGTGTGTTGACCGGCGTCACATTCTCAAGCTGAAGAACATGCAAACATCAGATGGACGTTTACATCGAGCTAATTGTGCTTCTTGATTGCGGTGTATTTATAGCTGAAAGGTTAGTGGATAATTACTGAAGGTCAAGGTGCTAATTACCTCCACTCATAGCCAATTAAAGCTTAGACATTGTATTTTGCTTTCACTTCAGTGGAGGAACGTTTTGGTTCAGTGATTAGCTTCTCCCGGTTCACATCTATATTTTAGATTTCCTGGCTGTATGTTTTCATTTATTCGATTAAATGTTCTCTAAATCATGGTTTACTATTGCTATTCATCTAAAACTGAAGCCTAATGGCTATTTACAAACAAAAGTGCAAACCATTTAATGTGCCACCCAACATTGTCAGAAACAACAAATGTGATGAACTTGTACCTTATTTACCCACAAAAGGTGCATATTAGTACCATACACCTTAAAAAATAAAGGTTATTTATTGGCATAGATTGTTCCATAAGCACCTTTAACATCCATGGAATCTTTTAATTGCACAAAAGGTTCTTTAGATTATCAATATGCTTTTCATAACAAGAAAAATGGTTCTTTCTAATAACTGTTGACTCGAATGTTTGTGGAACCCAAAATGGCTCTTCTGTGGCATGTGAACCTCATTTTTATGATTTGTATGATTGTTCAGGGAGCCAAAAACATTGATGTTTATTCTTGAAGTTATTTGTTGTTTATTGTTATCAAATTTAGCATATTTAGGGTTCTTAAATTGCTTTATGGTTCTTTGCCTTTGTTGGTTCTTCAGATCAGTATATTGCTTTCTGGGCCTAAATTTACCAGTACGTAGATGTGTGTGTGTGTGTGTGTGTATATATATATTATATATTTGTGTGTCCATTTTAGAACCTAAAAAGGTTTTCCTATGGAACATTCTTTTGGTTGTTGTTGATCAAGAACAGTTTTTGTCTCTCTAAGATTCAGCATAAGGATAAAAAAGCCTCAAAAGGTTCTTCTCTCTTAAAAAGGGTGTTGTTTACACAGTGATGCCATAAAATAACCATTCTGGGTTCCCCAAAGAACCTTTCAGTGAACAGGTCTTAAAATAACCATTATTTTCTTGATTTAAAGAACATTTTCATAATCTAAAGAACCCTTTTTCCACTATAAAGAACCTTTTGTGATTTGGAAATGTTCCATGGATGTTAACAGTTCTTCATGGAACCATCAATGCAATAAATTACCTTAATTGTCAAGAGTTTTTAGTAATATGCACCTTTTAGGGTTAAATAACGTACAAAGATGTCCCTTTGAAGATACTGCCCTCGTGATTAAGCTGTTGTACACCTAAAACAATTTTTTGCATGTTTTCTGAGAGTGAAATACCTGTTTTCATGCTACGTCAACACAAGAAGTCATTTCATGGGTCTCTAATACATAATGATTGCTCAGACCAACTAGTTCATAGTATTTTCATAGATTTGCCACTCTCGAAATGCTGAAACCCAAGCACTTTGAACGCTTTTGCCTTGGATTTCAGACGCTCCTTTATACCATCTCATTTTGATGGATTTTTTTTCTTGGTCTGATTCGAGTCCATGTGAGTGTTTCTGGAGCGTCATTGTGTTTGGTGACCCTGGTGGGCTCAGCGGGCCTTTCCACCTCTCCTCTTCCCTTCATTTTAAACACTCAATTTATTTCCTTTATGAGATGGATCTTGTAGATTGAATCATTTTCACAGTTGGAGGCTCATTGTGGGCCTGGAATGAAATGAAGTCCCAAATCAATCCTGAACGGGAACAACGCTAGGGACTGCTGGGACTCGAAACCGATTGTGTTTGTGGTTTTCTGGTTGAGATCCTTCAATTGTTCGCCATGGAGTGATTTTGATGGACTCGTCCTTAATTTCAGCACTTTTCTTTTCATGTCAGAAATTCCATAAAGGTGTCATTCCGGCCGTATTTTCCGCCAGTAGATTTACTGCTCAGAAATGGAGCACCTTTTTCCAGCTTCCTTGTGTTGTGGGAAGCTAAACAGCCATGAAATTGCCTGAATAATGGTGTTTAAATCCAATCTCAGTTAGTCGCCGTCGCTTTCCCATACACTTCTGGCTGTAGGTCCCGTTTTCAATTGAAAGCTACTGCATTTCAACACATCTCAAAATTGGCTGCCAATGATATTGGCTTGCATTTATTGTGGCGATAATCCTGTCCTCATTATAGTCCAGGGATCCATTTGAGCAGCACACATATACACAAACACATATAAAGCCGTGTTTCCAATTTGCTGCTTGTATAGCATCGTTTCTAACGTTAATTTTGCATGTAGCTCCATCCGTATCCGAGCCTCGTTTGAGTAGATTGCACATCCAAACGCCATGAAATGAATTCCTCTCAAGCCACCGAAACAAAATTAGCTCCTTTCCCATCCCCCTCCTCATCCCCCTTGATTTCCCAAGGTAATCCAATTTTGTCCTGAAGAAAGACCAAATTAATTTCATAATGCACTGATCAAACATTGCCCGAGGTGTCTCCCTCCACAAAATGAGTTTTTAGAGAGATGCAGATGTCTGAGGATGAACAGCCAGCCGAGGAAATAAGGAGACGAGAGCAATGCAGATGCTCCAATATCTTCATTTTTATTGGACGATTTTTCTTGTGTGATCATTTTTAGCTCATCCAGTATTCATCACTCTTCCATATTTATTGCCAAACACCTCCGGTGCAAGGCGCTCCGTCGGACAGCACGGTCTCAAAATTGGAAACATCATGGAGCTTGTGGGATACTAGTCATGATCCGCTGAATGTGTTTGCTTGGTGAAATGCTAGCATACATGGCTTTGTGTGCACTGAGAATCAGGGCCGTAACCACTATAGACTAGTCCCCCCAATTATTAGGAATTGGCGAATTGTCCTGCTAATATTTCTGCTGCACTCTCATGCAGCGCTCCGTTTGTTGTTAGGATGACAAAGTTTTAAAAAGATGTTTAGGTTTGTCAAGGCGTCTGACAGCAATTGTCAATAGGGATGTAACTTTGCACCACGAGCCAGTTGAAAATCGATATATGACAATTCAACTAGTTTGAGATGTTAAATGAATTGCGATATAATTGGGGATAGGAGTTTATACGAATGCATGGGAAGTGATTGTATTTAGAAAAGCTTAGATGGTATTTTCCTTCCATTTTGCCTCGGTATAATGTATTTATAAGCTGAATTTGTACTGCCAAATTCTCTGAAACGCCTTTAAGACGGCTTATGGTAGAGAAATGAACATTCAATTCACGGGCAACAGCTCTGGTGGACATTCCTGCAGTCAGCATGCCAATTGCACGCTCCCTCAAAACTAGCGACATCTGTGGCATTGTGCCGTGTGATAAAACTGCACATTTTAGAGTGGTCTTTTATTGTGGCCAGCCTAAGGCACACCTGTGCAATAATCATGCTGTCTAATCAGCATCTTGATATGCCACACCTGTGAGGTGGATGGATTATCTCGTTCACTAACACAGATTTAGACAGATTTGTGAACAATATTTGAGAGAAATAGGCCTTGTGCGTACATAGAAAAAGTCTTAGATCTTTGAGTTCAGCTCATGAAAAATGGGGGCAAAAACAAGTGTTGCGTTTATAATTTTGTTCAGTGTACATGATTTTAAACAAATCCCCCCCCCCAATGTGCAAGACATAGTACAGCCTTGCTGAGAATAATGCAGTGTTAAATTATTCATGCCGTTTTCTCTTTGTCCGCAGGTGAGCAGATTTCCATGCGCTACCCATCTGCGGCCGAACTGGACGCCTATGCTCAAAGAACAGCCGACAGCCCACTTTCAATCAAGATCTTCCCCACCAATATCAGGGTCCCACAGCACAAACAAATCAGCAGGACCGTCAATGGCCTGGACACTGGCCGACAGGGCTTGGGCCCGTACTCGCACTCCTACGCCGGTGCCTACCAAGGCTTGCTGGCAATCATCAAGACTTCCTCCGCGTCCAAAGGCGTGCTAAAGAGCGCTGATGGAAAACGAACCAAACTATCCCCTATCCAAATGGCGGTGGCTCCATATGCGCCGCCTAGTGGGAACAGACACCGGCCGTACGGCGTTGTGTCTTATCACATGAGCCGTCCGTCCAACGTCCAATCCAGTCCTTCATTCTTGTCCGCGTCTTGCGCCGACTCTAGTTTCGCTCTGGCATATTCTGGAGCCGTTCTGCCCACTCAAAGCGCGGATGTAGCTGGTTCTGATTATTGGGCACATTATCCGCACATGTATGGATCGGGAAACCGCTCGCCTGATGTTTCCTACAGATCCTACCCTCCCAGTCTAACGATTCTAGACAAAGTCCCGACGCCCCCTGCGATGCACGGCGATTTCTCGGTTGGCCAGTTTTTCGCTCCTGCTTGGAATAGCGTGCTTACCACGCCAGATAGTGACTGTTATAACCCTCAGGAGACGCCTGCAACGCGCCTCCATCCATACACCCAACAGCCTCCGGCGTTCCTGTGCTGTGGGCCGCAAGAGAAGAACCTCAGCAGCAGCCTGCAGTCTCTGGAGTGCCTCATCAGCGAGATCCACCCGCCTTGCATCAAGGAGTGCATGCTGGGACGCAGATACGAGCCGCACCTTCAGCTGCCTGTGTTGAGATAGGACGCTTCACTGCAAAACATTATTCTCTTATTTTGTGGTGGCTGTGCTTTAAAATTCTATCATTATATTATAATCGAAATCTTGTTAGTTTTTTCTTAAAACAAGCAAAAATATCTGCCAAAGCAGTAAGAAAAATAATCTTGTTTAGCCTTTGAATTAAGGTTATTTTTCTTACTCTATTGACAGATTGCTTGTTTTAAGCAAAAACGTAAAAATTATGAATTTATAAATATAAATAATTTTACTTGTCAAGTAAATGCATCTTGATTCAAAAATGTTTAGATATTTATACTAAATATTGTTGTGTTGTGAGATGGGTAAAGGCTCTTGCACACGGAGTATGAAATTTCATATGCGTTTTTGCGTATTTGTCATCTTTTCCTATCAAAATACTTGCTACGGATGCGAAAATGCAGAAAATCAAACCTGACCCAAATTGTTTTTATGACGGACAGAGGAGTGTGTAGAATGTGAATGACACAATGTGAGGTCGTAATTATTTTTTAACGTGAAAACATTTCGGGCTGTGTGTGCAAAGACCTTAATGGTAATCCACAATGAACTGAAGGGTCGTATGTTGTTGGAATTAAGGGACACTGGATTGCTTTTTATCATTAATGGGTACTGTGTTCATCAAGCTAGGGTCAGTTTTCAGAAATGGGTTGAAGAGATGACTCTTTCACACATCAGCTCACAAGAAAAATCCTATAATATACTGTTGTTCAAAAGTTTGGGGTTTTAATGTTTATGAAAGAAATCTCTTCTGCTCACCAAATTATTTGATCAGGAGTACAGTAAAATTGGAAATATTTTTTTAATTTAAAATGGATGTTTTCTATTTGAATATCTGTTGAAATTACATTTATTTCTGTGATCAAAGCTGAATTTTCAGCATTTCTTCAGTGTCACATTATCTTCAGAAATCATAATAAATATGCTGATTTGCTGCTCAAGAAACATTTCTGGTTATTATTAGTGTTGAAAACTGTCGTGCTGCACAATATTTTTATGGAAACCGTGATGCATTTAATTTTCAGGATTCACAGATGAATAGAAAGTTCAAATGAACAGCATTTATTTGAAAAAAATCTTTTGTAATCTTATAAATATTTTCACTGTCACTTTTGATTCGTTTAATGCAGCTTTAAATGTCATAATTTATTTCAGAAAAAAATATTGACCCAAATTTTTGCATTGTTGTGCAAGTTAACAACTCTGCGCTCGCGCATGTGATTCAGTTGCAAAAGATTCAGAAGTGCAGTTGATTTAGGAGGGCGGGTTGATTCAGGAGGCGCGGGTTGATTCAGGAGGAGCTCAGGAGGCGCGGGTTGATTCAGGAGGAGCTCAGGAGCGCGGGTTGATTCAGGAGGCGCGGGTTGATTCAGGAGGAGCTCAGGAGGCGCGGGTTGATTCAGGAGCGCGGGTTGATTCAGGAGGCGCGGGTTGATTCAGGAGGAGCTCAGGAGGCGCGGGTTGATTCAGGAGGAGCTCAGGAGCGTGGGTTGATTCAGGAGGCGTGGGGGTTGATTCAGGAGCACGGGTTGATTTAGGAGGGCGGGTTGATTCAGGAGCGCAGGTTGATTCAGGAGGAGCTCAGGAGGCGCGGGTTGATCCAGGAGGCGCGCGGGTTGATCCAGGAGGCGCGCGGGTTGATCCAGGAGGCGCGCGGGTTGATCCAGGAGGCGCGCGGGTTGATCCAGGAGGCGCGGGTTGATCCAGGAGGCGCGCGGGTTGATTCAGGAGGAGCTCAGGAGGCACGGGTTGATTCAGGAGGCGCGCGGGTTGATTCTGGAGGCGCGGGTTCACACTGATGACACACGTCCTGAAAGCTGTGTGACGAGTGTCACTTTATCAAGTTCTCAGACGTTGAACATCAGACTCAAACTATCAGAATTTACCTTCTCAGACTAGCTGCCAAAAACATGACAGGAAGTGACACGCGTGTGTTTCTCCTGTGCCGTTTACTCCAATCACTGCAACACGTTCACATTCACTAACTCTCATAAAAGCCTCATAAATGACTCTGAATCCTAACTGTTACGATTTGTCCTTTTGTAAATCATTGATAATGTTTCTGGCCGTTCATAGAAACACTTCATTTAAATGGAAATAAATGCAAATTTTGACTCTTATGTGTGTTGCTGCCAATAGGATGACATTCATATTTATAAGATTCTTTATTCTAGTTGATGTTTTTATCTAAAGCGTTTCATGTTTGTCCTCAAATCCTCACACTCAGAATGTGATTCCAGACCGATGATGATGATGATGAAGTGTTTTAATCTGATGATCTTCTATGAAGCTGTGATGGATGGTTTTGGGATCATAGAGTCGAGGTCTTAACCTCTCCATCCATACCTGTTATTAATTACCAGGAACCCATTAATATCTTATATATTTTATTCCTTTTTTCTATTTATTGATAATTGAATCAGGTGTCTTGAGATCTGTGTGTGTGTGTGTGTGTGTGTGTGTGTGTGTGTGCGCGTGCGCGTGTGCGTGTGCGCGTGCGCGTGCGCGCTTGCGTGTGTGCTTGCGTGCGTGCGTGTGCGTGTGCGTGTGCGACGTTTGGGGTCGTGGGCTCAACGTTTAAAAATGCAATTATACTGTCTGCAAACGAGCTTCAGTGATGATTTACTGTGTGTGACTGTCTCTGACTGAATCTACTTCAATAATATTGTCGAATAAATATAATGTAGGAATGTTTTCTATTCCTGCTGGTCTGTTTGTCGTTATTTTAAGCGCACAACATATGTTAAATTGTAATGTCACGCCGCTGAAGCCTTTCAAACACTCAGATGCACATAATACAATTATCTAAAAAAGCAGTGTACACCATAACATGTCAACATTTTAGATTTTAATATAAAATACACACGGTGAAAAGTTGTCTTGGAAAAAAGTGTAATTTTATTGATGTAAAATAAACATTTCTAACTTGATTTTAGTGTTTTTATTTATTAAATTTGTTCTTATTTTTTAGTTTACATTTTTCAAGTACATTAAAAAAAAAAAAAAATTGGGGGGGAAAGAAATTTTCTTAATGCAAAATAAATTTTCTTTCAGTTTTAGTGATGACATATTGTTGCAAAAATTGTATATTTTAGAATTTTGGTGTGAAATTCTCTTGATGCAAATACGATTCTTTGATGTATTTATCATTTTGATTTTGGGGTTAAATGTGGCTGTTGTGGACAGTCGAGTCTGTTTGTATGTCCGATGTTAGCTCAGTCCCTCATCAGGGTGCAAGCGCGCGCCGTAGGCTGCTGTCCTCTCGGGGCGGTGAGGTCAGGTGTCTTTATCGGCCCCGGGGCCCGCAGCTAATCAGCTTTGAGTGTGACCTGCGCTCATCCTCCTTTATCAGCTCTGCGAGGGCAAAGAGAGCAAACGCAGACAGAATCCAGACCGAGAAGCAGTGCATGTGAACAGCTACAGATTCATTCATCGCCACAGCTGTACTCACGATCAGTGGTGTCCCTGCAGGTCCTGCTTCATCAGGATTCGCCCCGCTGTTTTTATCTGAAACGTATAGTGTGTGTCTGATGCATTTACTTCCACACACACAAGTCAATCAAATGCTGGAGTAAAAGTCATATATATATGAAATGTGAATCTGAGGCGTTCCTCAGAGCCGGCTTTGCTCATGAAATGTTTGCATGTGTTGTTTTACTTTAATAAAGCTGCTGTGGAACGACGTGTGGAGTGCAACACAACGACGCTTGGTTTTGTGCCATGCAAATACATTTGAGTTTATAGTTGTTGGATAAATTGTAGTAGTATTGTTGTATTATGCAGAACGTTATGTCTTATTCATCATGGCTGATTGTGATTTGGTGTTGGTAATTATTAAGGGTATATCTGATAAGCCCAGGGCTTCTACCTACACGGGTGGAATATATGTCAAAAATAATAATAATAATTTAGTATTCATTGATCAGTTTTTTTGTTATTCATTTATGTTTTCCTTTTGTATTTTTTTTTGTAATTTTTTTTTATAGTTTGAAATATATGCAATTCAATGTTATTTTCCTAATATTGAGATACTATGGTTATTTTTTATTAATTGAATTTGTCTTAAGGTAAACTTTTAGTAATTTTCATGTTTTTTTCTCTTTTTTTGTAGTTTGTGTTTAGATAGAATTGTATTATTTTACTTTATATTTGTATATTTTTACTAAAATGAGAATTGCTGCTTATTTCTGAATGAAATACATTGCATATATTATTTCAGTTATGTATTTCATGTCAAGTAACTTCTATATTAGATGACTTTAATATCGATTTCTCTCGCTATAAGGATGGCAGTGAACACGTAATATGATGTTTCAGCTAAACTTTGATTTGCAGGTCGCATATTATTATGTTTGATGGAGATTAAACGGGTAAAGGAACATTACTTGATCTCGAAGTCGTTCTCAGATCAGTAGTGAATAATATCAGCTAGATGAATTATTGCGCATGCGCGCCCTCTGCTGGTGATGAGGTGCATCACTACATTCAGCGTAATATAGAAATTAATCATAAACCGAGTAATTGCATCCAAGCAGTGAACCTCAGTCGTTAAATATCTATAAATTAAATATACCAGTTTACAATATCAAGGTACAGAGATATTAGTTTACAATCTAATATTTTAAACCCTTTAAATAAATTAATACAAATGCGATAAAAAGCTTATTGGATGTTAAGTTTACAGTAAATTCAGATTTTTTTTCTGTAACATATTTTATTTTTATAAACTGTAGCCTAAATTAAGCGTTTGTCAAAGCTAATGTACTGTGAGATCATGCAGATATCATTTATGTGAATATCGCATTAATTATTGATCATGCAAACAGATGAAAGTTCAGATATTCAGCAGCAGGTGGCGCTCTGACACCATAAATCACCAGCTCGACACTAAACCTTTATTCCAGTTATTAAACATGTGACCCTGGAGCACACAAGCAGTCATAAGCAGCACAGCTATATTTGAAGCAATAGACAACAATACACTGTATGGCTCAAAATTATAGAATTTTATATTATGCCAAAAATTATTAGGATATTAAGATAATGTTCCATGAAGATATTTTGTACATTTCCTACCGTAAATATATCAAAACTTATTTTTTTATTATTAATATGCATTGTTAATAACTTCATTTGGACAATTTTAAAGATGATTTTCTCAATATTTAGATTTTTTTTTGCACCCTCAGATTCCAGATTTACAGATATTGTCCGATCATAACAAACCATACATCAATGGAAAGCTTTCACTAAATTGACTCTTATGACTGGTTTTGTGCTGCAGGGTCACTTATAATCGAATTATTTTATTTTTAGCTTAAACTTTCCATCTTTAATACGTTCATACCATTCAGTTTATTAAAGAAAAGAAAATATCAAATAATGATGTAGATATAAATAAACGTATATTAATGTATCTTTGATCTTTAAGTGCATTTTCCCATCATCTGCGTTTCAAGGGGGCGGGGATAATACAAATATTAATTTGCAACGAAACTCCGCAGCCAATCAAAAGCGGAATATGCTAATGAGCTCTTGACAGCTGCGGAACCGGAGTCCAGTCGCAGTTTGCGAGGACCGGAGCCGTTAACTCTCTCAAACGGACAGGGTTTCATCATGGACACCACGGGAACTTCATTAGAAACGGCTGTCGGTGTGGTTTAACGCGCGGATAGATGAGTTTGCGGTGAAGGAGTCGTTAATAATGTTCCGTATGTTCTCTCTGGCGGCGGCGGAGCGCGGGAGACAGAAGCGGCGGCTCGAGCTCAGTCTGGCCGGAATCTGTGAGCTCGAGCTGCTCAAGCGGAGGCACGAGGCGCTGATCGCCGGGGCGCTCGCGCTGCACTCTCCTGAACCCGAGCCCGAGCCGAAGAAAGCCGAGCGGCCGAGCGACGACCCGAACCCGCCGGTAAGACTATTACAGTGTCGGGAAGATTACTTTGGAATTTTTTTGTAATTAAATAACGTAATTCTGTTACATGTAACATGCATGTGTAAGATGTAAGATGTTAAGTCTTGTTTTCTAAAAAAAGGATCAAAGGTAGGCAGGGTAACATTAAATCAAATCACTTTTATTGTCACATCATCACAGCACGTGCCTTTGTGTGTGAAATTCAGACAGTGCAGAAACAATTTACATATAAACAGTACATACTTACAGACTTAAGACAATGTGCAGAATACACATACATATACTGAGTACACACAGTGTACTATTAGACACACTTACAGTATCAATACACGTTATACACCATATGTACACATTCTACACACATCTATACACACACAATATGCGAAAGTGCAGCAGATTATAAGCTATGTGTCATGATGTGCATTAAAACCACCAGATGTGTTGTATTTGTGCAGTGTGTGTGTAGTCCAGTTGAACTGTGTTAAAGTTAAAGTGCAGTGCATGGCGTACCGTAAAGTGGGGGTGTGCTGTAGGGTGTATTATTTCTGAAAACTCAAGATATATTATAATAAAACTCATCACTGATTACTGCCAGACTCAGAATCCTTCACTTCAGTTCATTTTAAAGCACAGCCTCAGACTTTAGCGCCTCTTTTCACTTTCAGATCGTTAAATACAGATT
>CM050435.1:24435239-24465239 GCA_027564155.1 Gymnocypris eckloni scoliostomus
TTAGTGCACATTATCAGTCCTTGAGTCGACGCTATGGCTGAACTGGAGGAATTAAAGAGACAGTTTGAAGAGATGCAAAGGCGGTTCGGTGAGCAGTCAAGCATATTAGAGCAAGCCAGAGCCGAACAGAGAGAGGCGCTTTCCCTTGCTAAAACTGTTATTGAGCAGCAGGCTGCCGCTCAAAGAGCACCATCTACAGTGTACATCCTGAGAGATCGTAAGCTTCCAGAGTTTAGCGGTTGTCGCTTCCAAGCCTGGTGAGTTGAGTATAGAGGAATGGATAAGTTCAATAAAGTCCGCCTTCAAGGTGATGAAAATTCCTGAAGAAGACAGAATTGAGTTTGTTAAACAGTATTTAAAAGATGAGGCTAAGATGACAGTCAAGTTCATGCTCAATGAAAAGGAGAAGTCAGTGGATGAGATTTTCGATGCTTTGGACCAGACTTATGGGGACAAACTTCCCATGGGCAGCAGACTGAAAGAGTTTTATGACCGAAAACAAATGCCTGGAGAAACCATCCGTTCGTATGCTTATGACTTGCAGGAGAAGCTGAGTATCATTCAGAGTCGAAAGCTGTCTAGAGTTCCTGATGCTGATGGCATATTGAAAGAACAGCTTGTTTTAGGCATCAAAGATGATTCACTACGGCGTGAAATGAAGAGGAGAGTTAAAGCTGAGAAGGATCTGACATTCATCCAGCTTATGCAGGAAGCTATTACCTGGTCGGAAGAGGAGGAGGTGCAAGTTCCAAGCAATCTGAGAACCAGTACTCGTTCACGTGGTGTCGTTCATGCTACCTCTGCAACAGAGAGCTCTTCAGCCTCTCTCACCTTGGAGTCGCTTCATGAAGCTATTCAACAGATAGCTGCCCGACAAGAAGAACTGTTTCAGATGGTAAACAGTAAAGAAAAAGTGAAACCTCTTGCGAAGGAAAGCAAGACAAAAAGTACACCTTTAAAAGATAGTGAAGGAAGATACATCTGCTATACGTGTGGTAAGCCAGGTCACACAAGCCGACGTTGTCCTCAGAGCAGAGAAAATTCAAGTAGAGTGCAATCTTACACGGCAGAGATGGAAAACACAGCTGACCGAGACACTTCAGTGCTAGAGAGCCCAGGTCCATCTGTTATTAGAAGTCATACTGCAGATTGTGATACCCAGAATGTTTCCAAGTCCCTTTGTGAAAGTGCTTTTGGAGATTGCCTGACCATTGACGTGAAAATTGCGGGTATCAGTACTATCTGTCTCTTGGATACAGGGTCAGAAGTGACTACTATCACCGAGTCACATTTTAAGAATCACTTTGGAGAAGTTGTGCTGTCGTCCGCCAACTGGGTCCATCTTACAGCAGCAAATGGCCTAGACATTCCCATCATAGGATGTCTGGAAGCAGACGTAGAGTGTATGGGGAAGACGTTGCTTGGAAAATGTGTGTTTGTGATCAAAGAGAGTGAATCCAACATGACAGAGTTGAAAGGATTACCTGGCATTGTTGGGATGAATGTGTTGAGTGATCTTAAGGATTTATTCATAACCACTGAAGACATGAAGAAGATGGATAGGTATAGTCATGGTTTCAAGGAGGCAAAGATCCAGCGAGTGTTGGCTAACATTGAGATGCAGACTGAGGCACTGAGCTGTAGTGACAAGATTGGCTTCGTGAAAGTTGCTGGTAAGCAAGCAATCACTATTCCTCCATTCAGTGAACGTGTTTTAGAAGGACGCTGCAGAATACCACCAAAAGTGAGTTGTCAAGTGTTGGTGGAGGCCTCGTCAAACGTCAGTTTGCCTAAGAGTGTTCTGATCGCTAATGTACTCGCCAAGACAGTCGATGGTAAAGTCCCAGTCAGAGTGTTGAATTTTAGTGAAAAGCCTGTAAAACTCCCACCACGATGTAGGATTGCTGCGCTGTCTAAGCCACAGGAAGTTGTGCCAAAAGAGCTTGTCGAGTTTGAGGAGAAGGAGGGTGTTTTGCATGTTAAGGCTGTGCAGCAACGTCCAGGTGAAAGTGGAGTTAAGTACCACAGAGCAGCTGCCATTTCCAGTGCATATTAATTTAGAGAACCTCACGGAAACTCAACGTCCGCAAACTTCAGGACCTACTGGTTAAACACAGTGATGTGTTTTCAAGGAACGATTCTGACTTCGGGTTATACGACTGCCGTCACACACATAGTGTCCCAACAGGAGATGCTCCTCCTATTAAGCAAAGACATCGAGAATCCCACCTCAGGTGTTTCAGGAAGTGAAAAACATGTTCAAGATTTGGTGTCTCAAGGTACCCTCAGAGAAAGCTGTAGTCCATGGGCATCTCCAGCTGTGATTGTGATTAAGAAGGATGGTAGCATACGCTTTTTGCGACTACAGAAAATTGAATAAAGTGACCTGCAAAGATGCTTATCCTCTCCCTCGTGGAGGAATCACTGGATGCCTTGGGAAATGCGCAGCTGTTCTCCACCCTTGATCTTACTTCCGGCTATTTTCAAGTGGCGATGAGTGAGGAGGATAGAGAAGACAGCGGTCACCACTCCTTTGGACTGTTTGAATGGACCAGGATGCCATTCGGACTTTGCAATGCTCCTGCGACATTTCAGCGCCTGATGGGGTGGTGCTCGGCGATCTAACATTTGACATATTGCTCATCTACCTTGATGACATTATCGCTTTTCGAAAGACTTCAAAGCCACTGTCAAAGGCTTGAAATTGTGTTCAACCGATTGAGACAGCATGGTTTGAAACTAAAACCCAGCAAGTGTTTCCTTTTGAAACCCAAGTGAAATTCTTGGGTCACCTAATTTCCTCCCAGGGAATAAAGGTGGATGGAGAGAAAACTCAGGCATTGGAATCCTGGCCTGCGCCAAGAATGTCAAAGAGCTGAGGCAAGTCCTTGGATTCATGAGTTATTACAGGAGATTTGTTCCTGGTTTTGCTCAGTTAGCCCGCCTCTTCATGCCCTGGTTGGTAAAGGAGGGAAGGGAAAATCGTTGAACCTCTTAACTGACAACAGAGTGTCAAACTGCATTTGACAAACTTAAGCAGTGTTTAATGTCTCCGCCAGTCCTTGCATACCCAGATTTCAGTCAGTCTTCGTGACTCACAACCGATGGGAGCCTGCATGGTCTTGGGGCCGTGTTAAGTCAACGACAAGAAGGAGCTGAGCGTGATATGCAAGTCGAGGTCTTCGTGGGTCAGAAAAGAACGACAAAAATTACAGTGCTTTCAAGCTAGAGCTACTTGCCTTAAAATGGGCTGTAACCGAAAAGTTCAAAGAATACTTGATCTACTCCAAGTTCTCCGTGATAACAGATCACAACCCTTTGCGCTACTTGGAGACAGCAAATTTAGGAGCAGTCGAACAGCGGTGGACGGCTCAGTTGTCAGAGTTTGATTTTGAGGTGTACTACAAGCCAGGACGACAAAATACAAATGCAGATGTGTTGTCGAGGATTCCATCATGTGAAGAGCCTGAGCAAGAGGACTCTGCTAAAGACTTCATAAAGATGAAGTCAGATGAAGTGCGTGCATGCTTATGGCCAGTCGCCAAACAGCAGCAGAGAGTACAAGCATCGGTCCAGGTGTCAGTGACAAGAAAAGTCCCTGGATATAGCTGGAGTGATATAGAAGAGCAACAAAAGATCGACCCTCATATAGCTCCAATCTACCATGCCGTACTAACCAACAAGAATCTGAGCCCAGTCGAGCAACGCAACATGGATGTTGAGTTAAAAAAGCTTGCTAGACAGTTCATACGACTCGAGCTTAAAAAAGGAGTGATGTTCCGTACTATCTTTGATCCTCGGGACGGAGAAGAAATTTGTCAACTAGTGGTTCCAGAACCCTTGCGTTACAAAGTGTATGAAAGTCAGCATGATCATTGTGGCCATTTTGGAGAAAGAAGCACACTGGAGCGCATGAGGCGGAGCTATTATTGGCCAACAATGAGTAAGGACGTTCAAAGCTGGATTCAGGAATGCAAGAGATGTGCCCTCCCAAAGGATGTTTTTCCTAAAATTCGAGCCCCAATGACGTGCACCAACGTAACTGCACCGTTGGAAGTCCTCGCTATGGATTACACGGTCTTGGAGGAATCTGTGGGAGGATATGAAAATGTTATCGTCTTAACTGACATGTTCACTGCTTTCACGGTGGCAGTGCCAACCAGAAATCAGACTGCCCACACCACAGCAAAAGCCCTTGTGCAGCATTGGTTTATCCACTATGGCTGTCCTGCACGACTACATTCCGACCAAGGTCGATGTTTCGAAGCCAATGTCATCAAAGAATTGTGTAAAGTCTATGGAATCGGAAAGAGTCGCACAACTCCGTATCACCCACAGGGTAACTCCCAGTGCGAAAGATTTAATAGAACCATGCATGACATGCTAAGGACGCTACCCCCGGAAAAGAAAAGGAATTGGAAACAGTATCTACCCGAGTTGGTTATGGCATACAATAGCCGAATCCATGCTTCAACCGGCTATTCGCCATTCTACTTAATGTTCGGTAGGGATGCCCGAATGCCGATGGATATCCTTAACGGGAGAGACTTGGAGGACAGTGGAGTTGACAATCTCGATGACTGGGTGAAAAACATCATGACAGATTGAAGACTGCTGTTGAAGTAGCTAACTCTGCAGCACAGGAGGCTTGAGACGAAGAAAAGAGCCTATGATCGTAGAGATCACATGGTGCACTTATGAGACCTGGTGACCGTGTTCTGTTACGGAACCATTCACATAGGGGAAGGAATAAGATACAGGATCACTGGGAACCCTTGCCTTACATTGTAGTGAAACAGAATCACGCAGACACTCCAGTTTACACAATTCGCCCAGAGAAAGGGGGCCCATGTAAAGTTGTACACAGGGATCAACTCAGACATTGCACTTTTCAGTCACCCCTACCACCTCATACATCTAGACATGAATCTAGAGCACACACAGGTCAGGGACACACTGATTCAGAAGATCTCGATGTTCTTGCAGTACCTGTTGTTACATGCTACACCCACAGACACACAAGGTAGAAGGGAAGGTGGGGATGAATCAGACACTGGTATCAGAGATGATGACAACGAAATGTCAGCTAATGATTCAGTAGATCAGTCTGTACTTGAGTCCGTAAATTCAGGTGGTTCTGAAGCTGAAAGTGAAAATGAAAGTATTCCTGAACCTAGACGTTCACAACGTTCTAACAGAGGTACTTTACCTGTTAGGTATAGGACTGACTATGTCTTGAAATAAGCTTATGCAAACCTAAAGGTTTTGGAATTTTCTTGTAAAGTGTATGTTTGTCAATCATACTTGTACTAATTGAAAGCTTTTCACTGTTGTACTGATGTTTTGTTTGTGAAAAAATGTTTACCTGCTATTCTCTGTACTTTATTTTTCAGGACTGAGTTGCTGAATAGAAGTCCAGTGGTATGGCAGGGTTTAGCAGGGGGGAATGTAGGGGATCTACAAATTCTATTATGTGGAGACTTTTATTTTGACTAGTGTTACGGGCGCCGCCATTGTGTGTTCGCGAGAGAAGCAGACGGAAAAAGCTGCGATGCGCTGAAGAATGCGTTAGTCTTCGGTAGTGTATAATGAACGAAAGTTACGTTTAGACCCGTGAGAGACATCGAAACGCGTGATGCTGCTTTAAAGTGTCCGATCGCGATAACGAGACAGTTAATGAACGCAACAGAACGAAGTTTTCTCCGTATTTGCACGCCAAGCTGTGAAACAGGCCTGCTAATGGTTAGCAAGTGATTCGCCGAGGAGTTGAGTATTCTCGTGTGTTTTTGTATTTACATTCAGTTTTTGTTTCATTTGTTCAAACGAACTTGAAACACAGTGAATGCTGTTACTGATCGTGTGAAGAGGATTCGCTGAGTCGCTTGGATAGGGCCGTGTATTGTCTGCTTTTCTCATACGCCCGCCAGTTGGGATTGCGGCCTCGTGAGATCAAGCTGCCATCGTCAGGATCTCGGGACAATCGCTGAGAGTCATTGAGTAAAGTCACTTTACCCTGCCATCCACAGGACGACATTCATCATCTCATCCGTTAACTCAGAGTGGTGATGTACACTATTTTCCTCTTTGTCTACTTGAACACTGGTAAGCAAACTGTTGTTTTCTCTCAGTGAGTAATCAGAACTGAACTGTTGAATAATACAACTATCGTTCACGGAACTGTGAGGAGTGAACTTCCCTGGAAAGGGCTTCATTGACGATTTCTGTGTGCATTCGTGAACTTTTCGATACCAGAGCACGAGAATGCACAGTGTCTAACTTTTTCCATCTTTCCCTGGATTTATTTTTTTGAATTGGACTTTGAACTTTGAACAGAATTGAAGTGAACCTAGTTTGAAATTGCAACGTAAATTTACACTGTGGAACTGTGTGGTTGAAAAACACACTGATTGTCATTTTGTTGTTGAAACTGACACATTTGTTGATTTTGTAATTTTATTTTTCCACTTATGTCATTCAGTGTTGATTGAACTGTTTGATTTTCACTTTTGTAACAGAAAACCACGAAACAATTTAAATTCAGTTTACATAAACATTTTATTAGTTAAGTCAAAAGTGTTTGTTGTCTTGAGTCACTTATACTAAGGAGTGGCGTCTTACCTGTCCTGTTAGATCTGAGGAGAGTGGGTTTTTGCAGACAGTTACATATATTCGCTTAGATTCTGCACACACATACTTCAGGTTGCTGCCGTGTACTAAAATGAATCCTGAAGCCCACCTCGTCACATCTTGAATATGCACATATTGCAACACGACAGGCACAACATACAAGCCACACTTGTACAAAGACTAAAAGCATTGGGTGGGGGGACTAAGATCCTGTTTCTCACTCAGTCTTCCTTAGATTAAGTGCAAAGTATCCCCCACAAGGCGGTGGCATATTCCCCTCCGCCACACCTGTAAAAACCTCCTTTTGTGTCCTTTGTTTTTAAAGCGGTCATATGATGTGATTTCATGTGTTTCTTTCTCTCTGGAGTGTTACAAGCTGTTTGTGGATAGATAAGATCCCTGAAGTTACAAAGACTTAAGTCTCAAACACAAAGAGATATTCTTTATCAAAGTTAAGACTCGACCACACTCCTCTAAAACGGCTCATTCAAACCCCCACACACACACACACACACACACATGTCTACGTCACAGTGTGGGGAGATTTGCGTAACACACAAATATATACACAATGAAAGAAGGCGGAGCTATTATTCTGGTTGTAGTATTGATGCTGTCGTGTTCTGGAGACGCTGTGTTTCGTTGTGAAAGAGAAACTACTTTGTTTGGGATCCTAAAGAGGACACAACTAGAAATCAGTGGTTAAGTTATATTCACAACACGGTTCCAGAACAGTTCAACACAAATATTAGAGAGTGTGCAGCACATTTAACAGAGGACTGTGTCCTGAAGATGGGAGAGTAGCCTGCCAGCTGTGCACAAAGACTGTTTCTATAAAGTGGAGCAATTCCAGCTTCGCAAGAACAGTCTGGTGCTTCTGACTCGGCCTGTAAAGGCCCAGATATACTTCAAACGATCAAAGAATGAACTGATATGACGTCATTTGAACAAAATCAGGCAGAAACGAAGTTGGTTTCGGCAGTTCGATACAGCTCACCAGAGTGAACTTTCTGGAGGTCGTTTTGGCTCCTAAACACCTTTGAGTTAGCATTGGTCCGTGGCGAATACACTATCAGTGAGTGTGTTTTGGAGCGCCCCCGGTTCCTTTCTCATTCAACAAGTATCAGGCAGGGGAACAACATCTCAAGTCACTAGCAACATACATACAATGTGCCGGATAGCTGAGCTGCCACAAATACATCCGCACCTGTACGATCGCTTGCGGAGAGACTTTCAGGATTCAGAGAAAGTATTTCATTCCTAGAAAGAAATTGCAACGAAGCTTGGCGTCGACGATCTGGAGTTATGCATAAAGCGACGTAGAGAAACATCAGATGCAAGTTTTCCAAAGCCATGAAAAGAGTAAACCGTAGTAAAGATATAAGATAGCAAGTGTTTTTAATGAATTTTAAATAGGTATACAGATAATAAACATTTGTTTTTATCAAATTATGACAACACAAACTATAAAAATGTGTAATAATAGAGATAATAATAATAATAAAAGACCTAGATACACCTTCATTGCATCGTTGTTGTGTTTAGGGCAGACGCGCGAGACACATGTTTACATTAATCTACAGCCCGCCTCCAAACGAAGAATGAAAACGAACTTCATTTGAAGCCTTAAGTATGTTTCTTCTTCTGACGATTCAAACACTAGTTTTGAGCCGTGTAGAGTAGCGCTTGTTCACTGATCACAAATGCAGACATGGTAACAATCACGATAATAATCAGTAGTTATGTCCACACTGGACTGAAACAAAAGTCTCGTTATTAATAGGTTTTATTGTTTTTGTGTCATCACGCCGGGACACGGCATCACAATACGGTAAGGGGCGTAACATTTCCATCTCACGCTTGAGGTACTCGGCCAATCACAACGCACCAGATAACTGGCCAATCAGAGCACACGTCGCTTCTCAGAACGATGAGCTTTAATATCGACGCGTGTCAGAAAGGCGGAGCATAGAGGAGCAACAATAATGTACAGTATGTGAAAAATAATGTTATTTTTAACCTTTAACCACATAAACACATCGCATTACACCAAATACACCAAATAATGTTCTTATTAGCAACATCATACGACCCCTTTAAGAGTGAACTCAGGAACCTCTGAAGTGTGGAGGAACACCAGTCTGATTCATGGGGTGTGTCTCGATCCGCTGTACGTGCACTGCTGAGGGCTCACTGACAGAGTCATTCACTCCCAGAATGCAAAGTGAAAACAGCTGTTCGGCTTTCTCAGTTCGGTCATATCTCACTCATATTGTCTTCCTTACTAAATTTTTAGGTCTGAAACGACTCAACCAATTGTTCAGCACAACATTGTTTGTAATAATTAATTATTTAATTAGTTATTTACTATAAAGTTCAGATTGATGAGTTATATTTCATTGGCTTTTCAGCTTTGTTACTGATTTTTCCTTATAATATCAATAAAAACAGACTAAACGAGTCACTAATTGTCGTCCAGTGCGAGTGTAGATCAAGGTTTCATTTGTTAACATTGGTTTAGTTAACCTAAGAACGACAAATATTGAAAATTGATATTGATAAATAACTGATAATTGAATCATTTACTAATACATTGTTCATATGTAAAGTTGTCTGTTAATATTATGTAATGCAGACATGAACTTACAGTGAAAAGTTGATAATGAAGATGAATAAATGTATTGCTCATCGTTAGGTAATGTTAATGCATTAATAACGTGTTAACTAATGTGAGCTTATTGTTTGAAATGAATATGGAGAGAAAAGACTGTGTTGAGATCTCTTCAGAAACTAAGCCTAAAAACAGTAACTAATTACGTAACTTAGTTACTTTTTATTAAAAAAAGAATGCATTATGTTACTTATGCATTACTTTTGAGTTATGTTTTCTCACCTGGGCTGGGCTTGTTTGTTGATAATATAAAAGTTATGTTTTTGGCAAATATAAAAGCCCTTTTGCATCAAAAGTGAAATGAATGAGTTTCAGGCCGAGGGAAATGTAGATTTAAAAAGCTCAAGTAATCTTTATACGGTGCTGTCGATCTTGAGAGCATGAGAAAGGTACTGATTACTGATTACTGATTACATAACTCTCGTTACTTGTGATGCTTTACCCCCAAATCAGAGGAGACACATGTGATTTCTCTCTCGCTTCTTCCTCGTTCGTCGACCAGCTCATTCATTGCTTGTACATATTATACATATTTACTTTACTTCACTCTCTCTCGCACTTTAAAAGAAAATAAATATTGTGACTCAATTATTGATTATTCTCTTCTTGTGCGGTTCCTTTCCCACATTGATACACACACACATACATCTCTGTAACAAAGTTCGTAAGGAAGGAAGGAAGCAGACAGGGTTGGCTCGTGAAGACTGGGTGAATTTTATTTACAGATAAACTTAAACAGGTGCGCACTCGCGTCCTAAAACATCAACTCTCTCGGTTGTCTCAGCGATCACTCTCAGCATTCGCCTCCGGCTGTCTCTCTCTCACAGACCGTGCGCCCGAGTCCTCACTCCGTCTCTCTCCATGAACTCCTGTTTCACGGTGGCTTTTATCTGGTCTCCACGCCAATTACTGCAATCAGACACAGGTGTTCCTCATTTTGCACTTGACCCACTTACTACCGCTGTCTCCTGAGTCTTTCTCCCGCTGCAGACTTCGCTGAACCACGCCCGCCACATACCCCCACCGCCCGACTCAGGCCGGAAGCCCTCCGCCTGCAGCCCCCATTTCTGGAGAGGAAGTCGGCTACAGTCATCTGCGCCCCGCCTGTGGATCACCTTGAATTTGAAGGGCTGTAATGCCAGATACCAACGGGTGATCCGCTGGTATCCTTCATGCGGTGGAGCCACTGCAAGGGGCGTGGTCCGAACAGAGGGTGAATTCGTCCCAGGAGATAATAGCGGAGGGTGAGGACCGCCCACGGATTGCCAAACACTCCTCAATGGTGCTGTACATCGCCTCTCTTAGAGAGCTTCCGACTGATGTACAGCACCGGGCGCCTCACCCCTATCTCCTGGGTCAGGACAGCTCCCAGCCCCGGTCCGACGCGTCCGCCTGCAGCAAGAAGGGAGAGAAAGTCAGGAGAGTGTAATAGCGGCCCGCCACACAGAGCAGCCTTTACCTGGGTGAAAACCTGCTGGCACCGCCTCCGCCCACGGGACCGTATCTGGGACCTCCTTTAGTGAGGTCAGTCAGCGGGCTGGTGAGCTCCGAATAGTCAGGAACAAACCTCCTGTAATACCCCGCCAGCCCCAGGAACTGCCTCACCTCCTTTTTGGTCTTAGGTCTCGGCAGGCCGCAATAGCTGCCGCCTTATCAATTTGGGGACGCACCTGTCCGTGACCCAAGTGGAAACCCAGATAACGCACCTCCACCCGCCCAATCGCACACTTCTTTGCTGGCCGTTAGTCCCGCCTCCCTCAGCGCTCAGCACCTCCGCAGGTGCACCATGTGCCGCTGCCAGTCCTGACTGTAGATGATGATGTCATCCAGGTAGGCAGCGCGCATGCGTGTGCGGTCGGAGGATTTTGTCCATGAGGCGCTGAAAGGTAGCGGGCGCCCAACAACCCAAACGGAAGCGTGACAAATTGGTGCAATCCAAACGGCGCTAGAAGGCTGACTTTTTGGATAATGGTGATAAGGGATCTGCCAATATCCTTTCGTTAAGTCCAGTGTCGAATAAAAACGAGCGGTACCCAGCCGATCAAGCAACTCGTCAACCCGCTGCATTGGATAGGCGCCGAATTTCGACACCGCATTCACCTTGCGATAATCCACGCAGAATCGGACCGAGCCGCCTGTTTTCGGTACCAAAACGATCGGGCTCGCCCAGTCACTGCGGACTCTTCTATTACTCCCATCTCTAGCATCGCCTCTAATTCTGACTGACCACCTTTTCTTGTGCTCCGTAAACGATACGGCCGGCTGCGCACTACCACGCCCGGCTCGGTCTCAATATGGTGTTGAATAAGGTTGGTTCGACCGGGCCGGGCGAGAACACGTCCGCAAATTCTCTCTGCAACCGGGCTACATCGGTGAGCTGGGAGGGTGAGAGGTGATCTCGGGCCAGAGTGAGTGATGGAACTTTGAGGCTCGCCTCTGGCCCGAGATCTTCCTCGTTACCTACCACCGCCGCCAGCATCACCGGCTCGACCTCGCTCCATTTTTAAGGAGGTTGAGGTGGTAAATCTGACGTGCCCCGCCTCCGATCCGCTCGAACCACCTCATAATTGAGATCCCCACCTGCCGTGGTGACCTCAAACGGTCCTTGCCACTTGGCGAGTAATTTGAGCTAGAGGTAGGAGTAACACAAGTACTTTATCTCCCGGCGTGAAATTGCGAATCTGGCCCCGATTGTATAGCCGGCTTTGCTTGTCCTGGGCCTGTAACAAATTCTCCATGGAGAGCTGCCCCAACGTGTGGAGTTTTGTTCTCAGGTCCAGCACATGCTGAATTTCATTTTACTCTCCAAGGTCCTCCTCCCAAGTCTCCTCAGGACGCCCAAACACCGGGCTGGCGGCCGACAGGAGCTCAAGGGGAAAACCCCGTGGAGGCTTGCGGACCTCGACAGCACAGCAACAAAAGGGGTTCCAGCCATTTGTCCCAATTTTTGGCGTTCGTGAACGAATCTTTCGAATCATGGTTTTCAACGACGATTAAAACCGCTCCACCAGGCCGTCCGCTTGGGTGATAGACGCTGGTAATCGATTTAATTCCCAATAATCCGTAAAGTTCGCGAATGGTCCGTGACATGAACGCTCAGTAGTTCCCTGGTCGGTGAGAATCTCTTCGGGATTCCCACCCGGGAGATCATACTGAACAGAGCCTCCGCCACACTTTTTATGAAATGTTGCGGAGCGCTACTGCCTCTGGGTATCGGGTTGCATAATCCACCAGAACTAATGCAAATCGATGCCCGCGTCGACCGCCTAATGGCCCGATGAGGTCCATACCACCGTCAAGGGGACCTGCATAAGCGGAAGGGGGCGCAGGCGCTTTTGGGGAGGCCGGGGATTCACTAGCTGACATTCACGATGCCGCACACCACCGGGCGCACATTTCGTGAATGCCCGCCAAAAGAAGCGGGCCATTAGACGGTTTAGTGTTGTCGCCCGCCCCAGGTGCCCGGCCATAGGATTGTAATGAGCCGCCTGGAAAAGCATTTCCGACGGCTTTTGGGTACCAACAACTGGGTTGTATCTGCTTTGATTGAGCGTCCTGGGTCACTCGACACAACCTATCTTTCAAAATAGCAAAATACGGATAGGAAGGGGGCCGTATGGCTGGAGAGGCCGGCCGTCAATGGAACGGACCTGCTCAAACGCATTTCAGGGACTCGCCCTGAGACTGCTCCAGGGGAAATCATCACGCCCGTGAGGATTAACCTCTCGATCGCTGCTCCGATCCCCCGGTGCCGCCTCAGCGAGCCCCGGCTCAGCCTCCTCGAGCGCACGGCCGCCTCCTGCCCGGCTTTTCTTTTCCCCAGGAGGCATCCGCACACAAACTCCCAATAAAACTTTAAAAGAGGGCCAATTGGTTCCCAAAATCAGCGGATGCCGGAGGTGGGGTTAACTGCCACCTCCACATTATGCTTTTGTCCCCGAAATTGGATGGCTAAACGCACTACTGGATATTCCGCCACGCCCCGCACACACCTCACCCAACCATGCAGCTCATATCCAATGCCTCAGGCTGAACTAGGCTTTGATGGATCGAGGTTTGGTTACAGCCCGAATCCACCAAAGCCCAATATGTACCCCTTTAATACTCACAGGTATCTGGTACCCGCCAGCCTGATCGGGGCGGCGCGGGCGTCCGAACCCGACCAATGTCCCCACCTCCATCACCGGACAACGATCGATAAAGTGGCCCGGGTCCCCGCAACGCCAGCAGGCCGCCCAGGCTTCCGCCACCCTAGTGGCGGAAGGGGGACAAGGAATTGGCGTGAGAGACCGGGGAACGGGAATAGCAGCGCCGACCCCGCCTCCCTGGCGTGGCTCGCGCCGCCGACCCGGAGCCGGGCCTCCTCCATCGGGCTGGGCTCGGGGAACCACGCCGCACGGGACCTGGGCAAGAAGGTAGGGGAGAAAAGAAGGGAGGGAGAGAGAGAGACGGACGGTAGGGTTTCGCCAACCCCGTGGCACGCCACCATCTGGTCCTCGGCGAGTTGGATGGCCAGGTCCAGCGACGCCGGACGGTGGCACTGGACCCACTGCGCGGTCTTCGGGGGAGCCGCGCAATAAACTGCTCCAGCACCACCCGGTCGATGATTTGGTCGACGCCGCCTTCCCCGCCAACAGCCATCTGCGGCAGGCGCCCCGAGCTGGTGAGCCATCACGGCGGGCCGGCCGTTTCTCCCCAAGCTCCAGCGAACGGAAGCGCTGGCGGTGCTGCTCGGGCCCGCCGACCCGCTGGAGGATGGCTCGCTTTAGGTCGTCAGAGACCAGGAGGTTCTGACTGGCAGCTGCTGCGCCGCCAACCGCGCCTCCCCGTTAGCAGGGGATGAGGCGCACTGGCCAGTCCGCCTGGGGCCACCCACATGCTGCCGCGGTCTTCTCAAAGAGGTCAAGGAATGCCTCCGGGTCATCCTGCGCCCCATCTTCTGTACCGCATGTGGGTGGGCGGGCCAGGGCTGTTGGACTTTCCCCGCCCGAACCTCCCGTCCATCCAGCTCCGGAACAGCTCATGCGGTCCTCCCGCTGGTTCTGGACGAGGGCACAGAATCTCTCTCCTGGTCTGCCCTCATGTCCATCAGCCGTGATGTTCTTGGTGGAGTCCTCATGAGCGACTGGATGACATCCGCAAATGGCGATCCCGATGGTGAGGACATGATGGCAGCGGCGTTCCGCTTCCTTCCCGGTTTCGCAACCAGTGTAACAAAGTTCGTAAGGAAGGAAGGAAGCAGACAGGGTTGGCTCGTGAAGACTCGGTGAATTTTATTTACAGATAAACTTAAACAGGTGCGCACTCTGCGTCCTAAAACATCAACTCTCTCGGTTGTCTCAGCGATCACTCTCAGCATTCGCCTCCGCTGTCTCTCTCTCACAGACCGTGGCGCCCGAGTCCTCACTCCGTCCTCTCCATGAACTCCTGTTTCACGGTGGCTTTATCTGGTCTCCACGCCAATTACTGCAATCAGACACAGGTGTTCCTCATTTTGCACTTGACCCACTTACTTACCGCTGTCTCCTGAGTCTTTCTCCCGCTGCAGACTTCGCTGAACCACGCCCCCCTCGCCACAATCTCGTATGTTATGTCTAATAATATCTTAGATGCTGATTGATGTGGGACGTAACATTGATCGTGAAATGCTTTTGTCAGATTGATTGAATCGTTAGAGGTCGGGTTAGTATGCACTTCATCAGGTTAAGCTAACAGCCTTAGTGCATGATCTTATTTAGGCGCTGGACACACACACACACACACACACACACACACACACACACACACACTCTGCTGACATCTGACCTGTAACACACACACACACACCTCCACACACACACACTCTCACACGGTAATTATACATGCATATTTGACTGAAAACACTTGAGTGAAAGTGTGTGTGTGCGCGTGCGTGCGTGCGTGTGTGTGTGTGTAGGTGTGTGTGTGTGTGTGTGTGTGTGTGCTCGTGCGTGCGTGCGCTGCTGTATGTTGGTTCGTTGATTGCAGTAGGTGTTTGACGTGATGTCTGGAGTGACAGACGAACTTTAGATGGATGAGTTTTTGGTCAGCTGGAGTCCAGTGGGAATGACGTCTGTCCAGCAGTTAGAGAACACACACACACACACACACACACACACACACACACACACCACACACACCACACACAGTTGCGTCGCCCCACACACCTCACTTCTGTACTGATTTGATGTGAGTGTGTGTGTGTGTGTGTGTGTGTGTGTGTGTGTGTGTGTGTGTGTGTGTGTGTGTTCTGATTTGATCAAATACTGTGATTTATACACTGTATTTTTTTAAAGTTAGAATAAATAGTTTAAAATAAAGATAATTTGAGTACATTTTACAAGTCTTTCTACTTAATAGTTATATTTGTAATTATTTGTGAAATTTAATAGCAATTTCTGAGTGAAAATAGTTTTAAAGTAAATCCTACTTTAGGATTAGTCCATGTTTTAATTTCATTTTAATTTAAAATTAAAATGTGTATTAATTTAATTTAAAAAATTAAAGTGGATGCAAAATGAATTTAATTCATAAAACGTTTTATGTTTTAAAAAACTTGGTTTTAATTTTCTGGATTCTGTAATTTATGGTTTAATACAAATAGATTATCAAACACAGTGGTAATCAAATAAATGCATAAATCTTTAACAGTTGAATTAATATTTTAGGATTGACATCTTTTGTAAAACAAAAGAAACAACAATTGTTAAAAATATCAATTAGATGAAGAAATTATAAAATTTTTGCATCAATATTGGTCATTTCTAGTTTGAACTGACTTTATTGTAGGTGGCCAAGCTGACTGTGTGTGTGTGTGTGTGTGTGTGTGTGTGTCTGTGTCACCAAGGAGTGTGTGAGTGTGTGTGTGTGTGTAACGTGTGTGTGTGTGTGTGTGTGTGTGTGTGTGTGTGTGTGTGTGTGTGTGTGTGTGTGTGTGTGTGTGTGTGTGTGTGTGTGTGTGTGTGTGTGTGTGTGTGTGTGTGCTGTGTGTGTGTGTGTGTGTGTGTGTGTGTGTGTGTGTGTGTGTGTGATGTGTGTGTGTGTGTGTGTGTGTGTGTGTGTGTGTGTGTGTGTGTGTGTGTGTGTGTGTGTGTTTTCTGAGGTTTCTGTCACAGGGTCCTGTCAGCAGTCCGACTCTTCTGGTCTCGGTGAGATCCACCCTGTCTCTTCTTCCAGAGATTGATCAGAGTTTTCTTACAGAACCACATTAGGTCTACCACCTCACACACACCCAATGATTTGAGATGCAGTTCTCCATGTGGCTTCCCAGAAATTTGGGAAACTCCTAACCTTCATGAGGATGAGATGATGAGAGAAAAGTACTGAATTCACTGTCTTTGTGTGTGTGCACCTAAGATATAGAGTGTGTTGTGTTTTGCAGTGAATGGTTAAAGCAGAGACTTCCTGTCAGACATTCCACACACACACACACACACACACACACACACACACACACTACACACACACACACACACACAGAGACAATGAACCTTAAAGCTTCAGTGAAAATACATCTCTGTTAGAGTATAACACACACACACACACACACACACACACACACACACACACACACACACACGCCTCTCTCTCACACACACACACACACACACACACACACACACACTCTCTCTCTCACTCACACGTCACACACAGACTGAAGCGCTTATTCTCACATGTATAAAGGCTTTGTTGTAAATATAATGTATAATATATATGTAAATATATACTGTAATAGGTATGCAAACAATACAGTTAGCCGGGGCTCATGATTCAGTTCATACCGGTTCTGAAGGTTTGAAACGTCAGTGTTATTTCGATGCGATTTAAAATGTATTTTCAAAACAAATAATCAAAACACACCTGTACACTGAAGAAAACATGTATTATCATACATCTAATTCAAGTTTCTTTTTGAGAGAAGTATTATTTTTCCTATTTTTACCCAAAATAGGATGGAGTGGGCATTATTGAGCACCATAAACACATGTAATGTCTGTTTCATTCTTACTAGCTGATGGCGCGATCTCGGTGTGAATCCTCGCATTATCCAGAGTCGCCCCATGCACAAGCCAAAACCATTGAAATTCTCTTAATGTTTCGAAACTCGTTAAAGGTATGATTTCAGTTTGGCTAGCAATAACAAGCTAGCTTGAACGATATAAAATATTGACACCCAATCAGAATCCACCCTGCCATACCATGAGCTCGAGAAATTAAAGCGGCAGTGCTTAGAATAAAGATGCGTATGCGATGTCATCCGCTGATGTGGACGCTTATATAGTGATCTTTATAGATATTCTTGGAGTGAACGGGGTTTAACCTACGACCCGATGAGAGACCAATCTGAGAGACAACGCTGTAAGATTACCTCATGTCTCTTAGCGTTTAATGTTTTGTTAGTGAGGTAATGTTTAGTTGCAATGCTATGTTAAAGAACACTAGGAGCAAGCAAGGACGGGGGTTTGGAAATTAGGAGAAAAACTGCAGTGTTCGTTAAGTTTGGGGTTTGATAGAGTTAATAAAATGAGTTGCTCTACTGACATATCTGGACTTATTATAAGATCATTATAAGCACTAATCTGTGGTCCTTTAGATTGGGGAGAAGCGTATGCGGCATGTTGTTAACAACTGTCAGCATCTCTCTCTGTAGGTGATGCATTCATCGCCCGTGAGCTGAATCAGCTCGCGACCGCCAAGGTTCCCCGCCCTTCTCTGCACCCTATCCGCCTCTAGAGGGCATCACTGAAGATGAGCTGTGGATCTGGCATCCCAGTGAGGACGCAGGAGAGGAGGAACCTGACACAGACGATTACAGACAGATGCAGCATGCTGAAACGCATTGTATATCCTCGCCAGCCTCCTGCCCGACCCACCAAACCTCCAGCGACCAGCCTGGGACCGAGTCTCGAGCTGCCCGACAGAGCAGCCACCAAAGGGATCCGCCGTGACCAGCCCTGGGACCCGATGCATGTTATCCCGAGCCGCTGGATCCGACTATGGCGCCTCAGCCGCAGCAGCGGTTGAATGCTATCAGCCGCTACATCCGGACGAGCTTGTGAACGCGCAGACATCCAGCATGCTGCAAGTACGCCGAAACCGCCGCACAACCGCTAACGCAGGCGCCGCTTCCCAAACTGGATCCCAGCTCAGAGCCGCTGGGCGGGCGAAGCGCCGCCCACGAGGACAAGATTGCGCAGAAGAAACCCGCCTTAAAAGCATGTCGCGGTTTCTATCTGAGAACAGTCCGACAAAGAAGCTTTAAAATAGAACGCTATGGAGCGTGACGCCAAGCCAAACAGCGGCGGCCGCAGCAACGCCGCTGGCACTTCCAAACCGCCAGAACTGAGTCAGGACGGCCGAGACGCCTCCCGAGCGCCACCCTGACGCCGCAAACCTCGCGGTCTCGCGCTCAACCTCACCTTCATCATCATCAATCATCAGTTCCCGCCTGATTTGCCATGGCGCTCGAGAGTCGGAGTCCGCCCGAGCGAGGCCGAAGTCGCCCGGCCCAGCATGTCGTGCTCTCCAGCGAACAGTCGACTTCAGGCGGAGGATTGGTAACACTGGCTACAGCAGCTCCGTTTTCAAACACAGCGCTGGCTCCGCACCGCTGGCTCCATCACACTCAGAACCGTGCACACCCAATTAAGCCTTCGTTTGGAAGATCAAGGCCCGCACGCGCTTAAGAAGAAGATCCTGAGGTTCAGGAGCGGATCACCAAAGTCATGACCACAGTATGAGTGACAAACACCGCCTGATCACTGGTGAACTGAAAGCAGTTTGAATTGAAGTGGAAAACAGGGTGACCTTTTCGCAGGGAATTTATCGATTGACAGGTTCCGATCTGACCAATCACAACACCGGTCTGCTTTTTGTCTGGCAAACAAAACCAAACCAGACAGGACAGTAGATTTACATCGTGGACTTGAACTTGAAAAAACGATGCATTGATATCTTTACGCAGTTAAAAAGATACCTTCTGATGTTCATTCATGTTTTCATTTCATGCTTTAACTACACTCTTAAAAATAAAGATGTTTTTGCAGTGATGCCATGGAAGAACCATTTTTGGTTCCCCAAAGAACCTTTCAGTGATCAGTTCCGAAAATAACCATTTAAAACATCTAAAGAACCTTTTTCGACAATAAAGAACCTTTTCTGCATTTGAACGGTTCCATGGATGTTCAAGGTTCTTCATAGAACCATTGATACCAATTAAGAACCTTTATTTTTAAGAGTGTAGTAAAGAGGAAGAGATGATCGGTTCAAGAATTAGGGTTGCAAAAAGGTGGAACATTTCCAGGAAACTTCGGAAGCGTTCCAGAAATGTTAGAAAATGTCCAGGATTTTTTGGGAATCTTCCAGTGATTTTTGTAAACTTTCCAGAAATGTTCAACCCCTTTGCAACCCTAGATCATGTGCAGCTTGAACTGAAGTGCTACAGTGATTTTTTTCATGTACACACTGCAAGTTTCAGGAGTGATAACTGCATTTAATATGGGAAATTCTCGCTCCATGTGTGAACGGAACAGCAGTCACTCCCGCATTTGTAACCACACCAACATGTCTTGCAGGAGTGAATAAGAGTTTAGCAGTTTGGTATCTGCCATGTTTTGTCTAAAGACTTTTTTCTCCATCGGTTTTAACTAAACTACCGCTGATAGACATGCTGTGTTGTGTTTATGCTCGGGAGGCTGCTTTAGAAAGCGCTGTTTTGCAGGGTTGCCATGTCCTCATATTTAGAAGCGCTTTTAGGCATGTTGTTTGGCCTTATCTCATAAAGCTAGGCACTTTATGGAGTTAATAAAGTGGTCTGTATCGGATATGAGATATATTACACTTTTGGTGTTATAAGACAAAGCATTTGGCTGTTTTAGTGTTTTTTTATGCTTCTCCTTGTTTGTTGATTTTTTCTATGAAGATCTGGCAACACTGACACTTTATGTAATAAGGGCTCGTAATACAGACAAATACACATTTCTGATGCATGATTAAATACGCCATTAACAACTAGTTGTTCATTTCCATACATTTCTGTAAATGCGGTTGTCACTACCTCCATTTTAGGGAATTTTGTGTGTACAGAACGTGATTAGGGAGTAAAAGGTGAACTGACAACCGAATTTATTGTTTGAATTTCTTATAAAATAACCTTGTTTCATACAGAAGTAACCTGCTCTGTCTCGTCTGTCGGCACGCTGTCAGTTTCCACGCTGTTCTGCGATGTATTTTTCACTGCGTGAGAACGAGAGAGCGGCATGGCTTGTCGGACATAGCAACAGTAACCAAGGGGGGCGGATCTTTGCAAAGGATACATTGTAATATGAATTTGAAATTAAGGAATTTCAGTGGATCAAATTTCAAAGAAATTCAAGTTTTCGTATAAATATAATTTATAATAGATTATAAATCTGTTGACAACAAAAAGGAAACATTTGAAAAGATTGAAGTTGTTTTCTGCCAAAATAACGGCTCTATGTCTTAATGTTTGAAAGCAAAGAAAAATCAAACATAAATATTAGTATTTTAAATGTACTGTTGTTATATATAAAATAATTATAATAAATATTATTATTATTGTTGTAACTATTATATTATATATATGTATTATATACATTATTGTTATATTGTTAATTATATATTTAAGGTTTTTGTTTTGTTTTTCACTGACATTGATTGTTTTACTAACATGAGTCCTGATCATAACTACCACTACTTTTTGAAACAAATACATAAAAATCTATTATTCTCCATATACTGAATGCTAAGCAGATTTTGGGGGGATTATTACAGTATTATTAGTGCAGTGTCAGATAAAAACAAAATACCATTCACACATACAAACCACACTCTGATATTTATACAAACAAAATGATAAATTCTTGGCCGATTTTGTGTTGTTTGCATTAACAGCCAAAACGATCAAAACAAACACAAATGTTGCACAAGGGTTAAAGTCCTGATGAAACAGAAGAAGTCACATATTGTGACACATCAGGGTGTCACGGTCCTGCTGGTGTGCCCAGGCTGGCCACCAGATGTCTCTGTGTTGAGCACATGGCTTGTTGTTTGTTGGTGCCATGTGCTCCCATGTCGATTGTCTGTCCCCTCCCATCTTGTTACTTAATCATTGTTTCAGTGGCTCCATCTGTGTCTCCCTCACACCCCTCGCTTGTCTCCCTATATAGTCTCCTTTGTGTCTGCAGTCCTGTGCTGATCCGCTGTCTTTCGTGTGAGTGTTTAATGTTTGACTGCTCCAGTCTTCTGTCAAGCCTGCTTTGTATTTCCCCGCCGGGGTGGTTTTTGTTGTTCATTTGTTTAACTTTTATTATTAAAACCCTAAATCTCTTCTGCATTTGAGTCCTCGACCCCATCTCTCACCTGACAGAACGGATCAGACACGATGAGGACTCAGCAGAGGGGCAACCATGGGTCCAGGGCGTAAAATTCTCAACGTCCACCAGGGAGACCAGACCATTGAGGTTTACGCCAGGGACTTCGTGGGAGTGGCTCGCCAGTCGGCTACGGAGGAGGCCTGCCTCATGGTGTTTTTTTGGGGAGGCCTAGCCGAGCCCTTCAAATCCCAGATGCCTTATTGGCACCCCGAGGGTTCAATGGAGGGGTACATCAATCTGGCTCTGAGTTTAAGCGGCTCAACCTTCAGGATGGAGTCCGCCCCAGAGCCCGCTCCGCCCCGTGAGCCGACAGAGTCTGCTCCAGAGCCCGCTCCGTTCCGGGAGCCCATGCAGTCCGCTCCGTTCCGGAAGCCCACGCAGCCCGCTCCGTTCCAGGAGCCCACGCAGTACGCTCCGCCTCGTGAGCCCACGGAGTCCGCTCCAGAGTCCGCTACGTTCCGGGAGCCGACAGAGTCCTCTCCAGAGTCCTCTCCAGAGTCCTCTCCAGAGTCCTTTCCAGAGTCCTCTCCAGAGTCCGCTCCAGAGTCCGGGCCCGCGGGAGCCCACGCAGTCCGCCTCCAGAGCCCGGCCTGCCTGGGAGCCGCCAGAGTCCGCTTCCAGAGCCCGCCTCCGTTCCCGGGAGCCGACAGAGTCCTCTCCAGAGTCCTCTCCAGAGTCCTCTCCAGAGTCCTCTCCAGAGTCCTCTCCAGAGTCCTCTCCAGAGTCCTCTCCAGAGTCCTCTCCAGAGTCCTCTCCAGAGTCCTCCAGAGTCCTCTCCAGAGTCCTCCAGAGTCCTCTCCAGAGCCCGCCTGCCCGGGGAGCCCACGCAGTCCGCCTCCAGAGCCCGCCTCCGCTCCGGGAGCCCACGCAGTCCGCCTCAGAGCCAGAGCCCGCCTGCCGGGAGCACACAGACCTGGGCCCAGAGCCCGCCTGCCTCCGGGAGCACACAGACTGGGCCCAGAGCCCGCTGCTCCGGGAGCACACAGACTCCGCCTCCAGAGCCCGCCTGCTCCGGGAGCACACAGACTCCGCCCAGAGCCCGGGCTTGCCCGTGAGCCGACAGAGTCCGGCCCAGAGCCTGCTCCGTCTGGAAGCCCATGCAGTCCACTCCGTCTTGGACCCCGCCCGTCTGGGAACCCACAGAGCCCGCCCAGGGCCAGCCCACCCTGGCACCCCTGTGTGCCCATTGCTCCAGGCCCTCTTCCACCCACGGCCTGGCCCACCTCCCTCCTAGACAGTTTTCTGTTTAGTGTGTGTGGAGCGCCTGGGATCCGCTCAAAGGGGTTATGTCACGGTCCTGCTGGTGTGCCCAGGCTGGCCACCAGATGTCTCTGTGTTGAGCACATGGCTTGTTGTTTGTTGGTGCCATGTGCTCCCATGTCGATTGTCTGTCCCCTCCCATCTTGTTACTTAATCATTGTATCAGTGGCTCCAGCTGTGTCTCCCTCGCTACCCTTTGTTTGTCTCCCATATAGTCTCCTTGTGTCTGCAGTCCTGTGCTGATCCGTTGTCTGTGAGTGTTTAATGTTTGACTGTGCTCCAGTCTTCTGCCTGTGGTTTATGTTCTTTTGTTTGATCTTGTTATTAAAATCACATATTGTGACACATCAGGGTGTAGCAAATTATTGAAAAAGAATAACCGTTGGGCGGGAACTTTGTTCAGAGCTGCAGTTGTTGATTGGATGTTGAAATGTGGGCGTGGCTCTCATAAGTGCTTGCAGGGGCGGAGCTAAAGAGCGCTTAATGATTGGAGAAGACCTGCTTACGTCAACAGAGAGAAGATCCACTTTAAACATTACAACATTTAAAACGACCTCAAATAATTAAACATGCATGGAGGAATTATTCACAATAACACGTATGCATTTATAAACAGATGACATGCCAACTGTGTTCCACAGGAGAAAGAGTGACACGAGGGTGAGTGGATATTTTAAAGATGAACACAGGATGGATGTGATGTAGAAGTTCTGCTGATCTGATTATTTTGTAGGCGTGTTTGTTTGCAGTGATTGTGAAATATTAAGTGAAATGCACATTTCTGGCCCATGCATGTCCTCTCACATAAACACTTCTTCAGCACAACAACGCGTTATTAACGCGACGCTGCAGGGAATGAACTGCTGAAGCTGGAGAGCCAACAGAGAGCCATTGACGGAGGATTTACACATTAAGAGGATTACACAACTAAAAACAGAAAACTTCTGATGCGTTTAGTGCAAGTTTTTGGAAATTATACTGTCACCGTCTCAGTCTAAACTATAAAAACGTGAATGTGTGAGAACAAAGTGATCGCCACCTACTGGTCTGGCATGAACACTGCAGTGTTGTAGTTGTTTTGTGGATCTGAGTGAACGAGGATTGTTTTGACAAACGTCGTCTGTAAACGATTATAAAAAAAAAAAGCAAAATCATTTCCCCCGAGTTTAGTATGCTGTTGTTGAGTCTCTTCAGATGGCCAGTGTTGTTTTAGTATTGCATACTGTTATATATCTTATTAATATTTTGAATCAAAAGTTTTTGTTCTGTTTTCATTTTAATTTTAGTTAATGTTTTGGTAAAATTGTTGTGTGTGTTTTTTACTGAAAGTAGTTTCAGTTTATTATTTATTTTAGTACTTTGACTTAATGAGAAATGAAATCTAAAGGTTAATGAGAAATGAAAATGAGAAATGTTTCCTTGGCAACTAGCAGCAATAAAATATAATAATAAAAAAACTTTATATTTCAGTTTATTTTAGTTAATGTTTATTTTATTTCCAGTAACAAAAATGGTTTAGTTTTAGTTAATAGCCATAATTTTGAACCACACTGCAAAAAAAAAAAGTGACTTTCTTCCTCTGTATTTTTGGTCGTGCTTTCCCATACAAATATCTAAAAAAACTTAAATCAAGATACATTTACTGGAGATGCAAAATGACTTAAGATACTAAGTTTTGTTTAAAATTGGTCAACCATCTGGACAGGAGCTAACTAGCATAAACCAGCCACAACCAGTACAGTGTTTTGAGCAGAGAGAGGTGGAGAGCAGCGTGTGTGTGTGTGTGTGTGTGTGTGTGTGTGCGTGCGTGAGTGTGTGCGTGTGCGTGTGTGTGCGTGTGTGTGTGTGTGTGTGTGTGTGTGTGCGTCGCTCCATCTGGAGGTGGTTACAGAGGCATGTTCCCTTCAGGGCCAAGAACCTGGAGCATTTCCTGTGAGAGCCGGAGTGAGCAGGAGAGGAAGACGAGGGAACGAGAGGAGAAAGAGGCGTATAAGCCGCTCCCGCTGCACATCTGGACTTCATCAGAGGAGACTGAGACGTGAGCTCACAGATCAAACCTTCTCTGACCTATTTCTGCTCGTGACACTGCTGAGATTCTCCAGAGCTCCAGAACATCAGCCACCTCTGCGCCTGTCCTGCTCTCTGATGAGAGTCTGCACGCACGCACACATATGCACACACACACACGCACACACGCACGCACACACACGCACGCACACATATGCACACACACGCACGCGCGCACACACACGTATGCACGCACACACACGTACGCACGCACACACACACACACACACACACACACACACACACACACACATACTGATACACATTTCACAGACTGGGATCTGAGCCAATCACATGCTTCCATACAGCTCTTACTGTGAATACAGTGTGTGTGTGTGTGTGTGTGTGTGTGCATGTGTGTGTGTGTGTGTGTGTGTGTGTGTGTGTGTGTGTGTGTGTGTGTGTGTGTGTGTGTGTGTGATGCCAGCTAACAGGGAAAGTTATGAACAAACCTTCTTCTGGAAACATTGATTGAAGGCTAGTTCAAAGTTATCAGCTCCTCAAAAACATTCTCAAAATGTTATCACAAAACATTATTTCTACTTTGTTCAGCAAACTTTTTTCTTCTAAAACTTTCATCTAACATTTGTTTAAATGTTACTATTTGTTTCAGAATGTTCCGAGAACATTCAAAAGTAACATTCCCAGAATGTTTGCAACATGATACAATTGTTCCGTTAACATTCACATCATCAAGAAAAACGTTTTGAACATTTAGAGAACATTCATAAATAACGTGTTCATAACTTAATGGGAACGATAGCAAAACGATTTTATGATCAAACCAGCACAAAAATGTTATTTATGCTGTTTTTTTGTGAAACATTTTAATAAAACATTTAATATCCTTTTTAAATGTTGCTACTTGAACATTCAGAGAACATTTAAAAGAAACCTTCCCATAATGTTTGCAAAATGACCGTTCACAAAACCAAGAAATGGATGTTTTGAACGTTCAGAAATAATGTTTTCATAACTTAATGAGAACTTTAGCAAAATGCTTTAGAAACATTGTTTGTCGGCGTAGAGCAGATCTCGCAGTGTGAAAATAATCATCAGATTTGTGCCCGTGACTTATGTTTTTGTTTATACTAAATTGGATTAAACTGTAAAATCACGTTTTTTTTCTTCTTGATATATTAGGCGGTGACATGATAACAGCACATCTTTGCATTATTGAATTTGTAGTGTGCAGTGTTGACTGCAGTGTGACAGACAGTCACTTAGTTATAACCCCGCCCACACAGCTGAAAGGGGAGGGGCCCTGCAGATGATTGACAGCTTGACTTCAGCAGCAGCCTGACAGTATCACAAGAACACAAGCGTGTGCAAACAAAATAAACCTCTATCTAACTTACATGACATACAGGGGTTACGGAAAGTATTCAGTGGTAAATTTTCCACTCTTTGTTATATTGCAGCCATTTGCTAAAATCATTTAAGTTCATTTTTTTCCTCATTAATGTACACACAGCACCCCATATTGACAGAAAAACACAGAATTGTTGACATTTTTGCAGATTTATTAAAACAGAAAAACTGAAATATCACATGGTCCTAAGTATTCAGACCCTTTGCTGTGACACTCTATATTTAACTCAGGTGCTGTCCATTTCTTCTGATCATCCTTGAGATGGTTCTACACCTTCATTTGAGTCCAGCTGTGTTTGATTATACTGATTGGACTTGATTAGGAAAGCCACACACCTGTCTATATAAGACCTTACAGCTCACAGTGCATGTCAGAGCAAATGAGAATCATGAGGTCAATATATATTCAATTGAATGTATTAAAACCTATTGATGTTTCTTTTGACATCATTCTCAGATCTAACTTTCATCAGCCATTTTATAAATTAAAATATAAATAAGAAAAAAAATTACACTACAATTTTTTTTTTTTTAAATGTGTTAAGAACATTTCTTGGTTTACTTGAACGTTAGAGGAACATTCCATTCTAACATTATGAGAATGTTACATTTGAACACAATTTTGTTTTCCTTGGTAATGCAAACAATTTCCTATGATCATTTTGAACTTATACGAGAACCCTTTATTGTTACTGATTGAACAGTTCAGAGAACATACAAATAACATCATAAGGATGCTCATTGCTGTATGAACATTTGCTCTCAGCATTACGCATATCAAATATTAATAATGTTTTTATAAGAGTGTCCTATAAACATTAATGTAAGCATGTTTTCTCCTAACATTTATCAAATGTATGGAAACATGTGGAAGTAGCAGTGGCTGAGGGTCCGAGGTCAGCTCTCGTGTTTCTCTCCAGCATCAGCGGGTTAATCGTGTTCTTCAGGAATGTGAGCAATGGAAACACGCGTCTGCAGTCATGAGATGTTTAGTCTATCTCGATCTCTCCGTCCTGCACGCTGTGTTTAGTTATTAGCTTCATGATTGTGTGTGCTGGGATTCTGGCAGGACACAGTAAACACAGTCTATCATCTGACTGTTTTTAACATTTACATGCTGAATAATGTGCTCTTGTGTTGTACTGCCCCATGCGCTCGTGTCAGAAACATTGCATTCATGCGTTTCCTGGAAATCAAACCCTCTGCCTTGGTGTTTAACTGTTCAGAGTGTCTCCTTACACTAAGTGCAAATAGCCTGTCTTGTTGGCAGAGGCTAATTAGATTAACTCCACCTACCAATGTGTCATTGTGACCGTCAACAATGAAAAAGACCCTCGTTTTACATCAGTGTCAATGGCGTAGATGGTAAGGTGCACGCTTTTTGACGCGTTTGAACTCGCCTTTTGCCAAACTTATTTTCTAGTTTAGTCTATTTCTGCAACTTTGGAGCCCCCTACAGTTAAATGAGTGTAATTTGCAACGCTGTCGTGATACACGTGCATCTGTTGCTGCCGTAAAGCAATCCGATCTTTTCTTGGAATTTCGTGCCCGCTCACCATTTACCTTTGTGCCAACAATATGACTTTGACACTGATATTAGGTTTAAATGAAACTAATCCGACATTTGAATGCTTCAGTTATGATGAATGAGTGTGAATACAGTGATGTTGTTGTTTGTGGCTCAGCTCCGGAGACGGGGCGGGGCCACGTGTGATGACGTCGGTGAATGGGGGCGGGGTCAGTCTGCTCGGCTGTAGTCGATGTGAATACCCGGAACAGATGGACGATTAAACCGAGGAACACATGAAGACAGCGGTTTAGTTCTGGTTATTTTCAGGCTGTTTCATCACACATCTCTTGTAACTATCAAAGTGAATCAGAACTGCATGACTGTTTATAATATCGTCACAAACTGTGAACTATATCCATAACTTTTCATAACTATTACTATTCTAATCTGATAAATGATAAAACTACCGCCTCAGAACATTCAGGCAAGGTTCTCAAACATTCTTCCAGTAACATTAATAGGACCTTCGTTCAAAGTTATCTGGTCTTTAATACTGTTCTCAAAACGTCAGCACAAAAACATGAATAATGCATCATCCGTGGAAGGTTTTATTCGGGAAAGTTTGAGTTGGATGTTTTTTAAATGTTTCAGAACATTCCAAGAACATTCCAAAGTAGCGTTCCCATAATGTCCGCATGGAATGGAATGTCCAGGCAATGTTTACTTAAACAGTCGCATAACCAGTAAAACAATATTTTGAATGTTCAGAAATAATGTTTTCATAACTTAACGGTAGGTAACGTTGAAAAACATTAGCTGGGCATAAGGCATACTGTTAGATATTGTAAACATTGACTTCATTGTATTTTTCCTCTACTATGAAAGTCAATGGCTACCAGCAACTGTTTACCACATTCTTAAAGATATCTTGTGGGTTCAACAGAAAAAGAATCTCAAACAGGTTTGGAGCAGCTATGCCTTTTAATGCACTGATAAATGGCGTCCCCTTGTGGCTCTCTACAGAATAACAGCAGAAAACTAGTGTGCACAGGTGAAACAACTTCTACATTTAGCAGACGCTTTTATCCAAAGAGACTTACAGTGCATTAGGGTTATACATTTTTTTTTTTTTGTCAGTATGTGTTCCCTGGGAATCGAACCCACAACCTTTGCGCTGCTAACACAATGCTCTACCACTGAGCCACAGGAACACGTTCTAGGTCCAAGTTCTAGGATTTCTTGAGTAACAGTCGCATGTGCTTAAGCTTTATACGCTTTGAGACTGGATCAAATCATGGAGCACAGAATACTTTATCTGATGTTATCACAACATTAATCTGACCTGACATGAAGTGTAGATTGTAGGGAAGTTCCAAAAGTTCCTCATTTTATTGTTACAGGGATATAAAACAATGAGATTTCTGTTCCTGATCAAAGATATTCAGTATATCAAGCATCAGTGTGATACCAAACACAAAGTCACATAGAGAAAGACTAATTACAAAGCTTGAAATCCTTTATATGTTAATGAAGTCAACAGCCACAGACAAGTTCATGATGCTGATAAAACAGATCCATGCTTTTTTTTCTTGCTTGTGTGCAATATTAGTCTCATAAAGCAAAAGTACAATTACATAGTTTCAGATGCTAAAACATAAAAATCATAATACACTCAACAACAAATTTGGTTATAAAAACAATCTTACAGCGTTCTACTGGCTTTATTTTCACCCATAGTAAAATATTGACCAATTCCCACATCAACTATAGAATTAGAACAAATGAATTCAGGTACTTTACTATAGTAACTATACTACTTTACTATAGTACTTCACATGGTGTTTTTTCATGTGAATGCTCCACTGAGTTTCCTCCTTTTTCTGTCTTTGCTCTATTCTTCTTCCCGTTCTGAATGATTCGATCAATCATTATTTGTCACTCTTCGGGATCGTATCTAATGTTGAATATCTTCCTCTCTCCTCTCACATCTCATGCTTTGTCTGGTAAAGACACACCACTAGAGGGGAAAAGAGGACAAACCATCACACAGATGACTCGTACAGGCCTGTTTCATCCAGTAA
>CM050435.1:24467739-24520162 GCA_027564155.1 Gymnocypris eckloni scoliostomus
AAATTCAGTTTCCCAGCTAACTAAAATATGTTCTAAGAATATTTGCTAACATTCCAATTAAGTTATGAAAACATTATTTCTGAATGTCAAAATCTCATATTGTTTTAATGTTTTTTTTTATCTTATTTTTTTTTTACACTTTTTCTTTTTTCATTTTTTATTTATTGTTAAGGAAACATTAATTTCGTAAAAAATTATGGGAACGTTACTTTTTAATGTTGCAACATTTAAAGAAAAATTGTTTTAGAACAATAAATTAATGAGCAATGTATAAATAATGTTTCTGTGTCAATATTTACTGAGCAGTATTAAAGACCACCAGACAAGAACAAATGTTCAGTAACATTATTAGAACGTTCCATCAACGTTTTAACAAATATTTACAGAATGTTAGCAAAACAAATTTATGGACAGTTTTTTTTGTTCCTGAAACTAAAATCTACCTTCTTTGTTACTATTTCTTATGTTAATATTATATTTATATAATATTGTTAATATTTCTAATGTTTGCAAAACTGAATTATGCCCTTAAAATTTGCATAAACAATCATTTTTAAATGTGTTATTTTTTTTTACTTTAAAACATTTAATCGTGATGTTGTGTACATTCAGAAAAAAACATTTAGCAATACTTTCTTAAAACATATTTTTGTTAGCTGGGATGTTAGAATGTGCAAAAGTACAGTATGTACTGTACTGTATGACTTTAAAAGACCTTCAGATGAGTGATATGGACTGCTGTTTCCACTTTAATGATGCTCTTTAGTCATTTGTAAAGCATGTGTTTCTGCTCTCTGTCACTGTGGAAAAGAGCAGCATGTGTTTGGAATGAAATGACACTACGGATATTTTTGGGTGATCTGTCCCTTTAAGGATCACACAAGTGTATCACAGTGGCATTAAATTACACTTTTAGAATTCAGTTCATGCAGCACAACAGATTCACACACACACGCACACACTCACACACACACACACACACACACACACACACACACACACACACACACACACACACACACACACACACACATAGATTCACACACACACAGCAGATTCACACACACACACACACACACACACACACACACACACACACAGCAGATTCACACACACACACACACACACACACACACACACACACACACTCTCTTCTGATCTCACCCTACATGGCCAGAAAGAGACAGAGAGTCGTACAGAGGGACAGACAGACTGTTGGACACAATTTTCCATTTAAGCTGCTGGCAGCTGATTCTCTGTTGATTCATGCGAGGGCAACAGAGAGCAGCAGGAAGGGAGTGACCAGATCCACACCCAACTTTCCATTTCATCTGTAAAACAGGGCGTGACACAGGAAGTGATGTCAGACGTGAAAACTCACAGAGTTTATTTATCACACGCACACACACGCACACACACACACACATCCTAATAGAGCCAGCGAGAACAGAAATATACCATCAACAGATGATTATTAAAATACTGCTTTAATCACATCTATGAATATGAAAGCAAATTTAAACACACGGCACAGATAATGCAAATGATGCTGGTCAGTGTTGTGTTTGTATATTCAAGCAAGTTAAAGCGATAGTTCATCCCAAAATGCCCTCTTGTTGTTACAAACCTGTTTGAATTACTTTAAGCTGATGATCTAACAATTTTAAGAATGTTCCAAACAATGGATGGATGGTAGTCATTGACTTCCATTGTACAAAAAACTATAGGAGTCAATGGCTACCGTCAACTGTTTGGTTCCCTACATTTCTTCAAAATATCTTCTGTTGTGTTCAACAGAAGACAGAAACTCTTACAGGTTTGGAACAACATGAGGGAGAGTAAATGATGACATCATTTTCATTTTGCATGAACTATCCTTTCAAGCACACTATTACACAATATGAATTCGGTCACAAAGTGAAAAGTCTCTTGGAGCCTGTAAATCTGTCAAGACAAATGCTTCTTTGCATCTAATAAGATGCCCTCTGAATGATCAAAAGTCTAGCTTTTTAAAAACGTTACGTTTGTTTGTTATGCGAACGTTAATGGAACATTCAGTTTTACATTTTACAAACATTCTGGGAATGATACTTTTGAATGTTCTCTGAACATTCTAAAACAAAAAGTAACATTTGAAAAATGTTAGATGAATATCTGAATCAAGCGTTAAGAAAAAACGATGTATAAATAATGTTATTGTGCTAATGTTTTGAGAATGTTATTAAAGACCAGGGGCCTGTTTCATAAAACAAGTTTACCAAATAAGCCAGGTTTACTTATTTTGAATCAAATCAACTGACAATAAATCAGACTAACTGAAATAAACCTGGCTTATTTGGAAAACTTGTTTTATGAAACAGGCCCCAGATAACTTTAAATGAGTGTTTTATTAAAGTTGCTGAATATAATGGTGACAGTTAAGAAATGTGATGAGAGATTAGACATCACAACACAACAAATGACTAGCAATAATGACAAAACCTCAAGAAAAGTTTAATAAAACTCAAAACTATAACAGGAACAGCTTCATTTATTCAATGCATGCCGAGAAGTTGTGTAATGCTTTCAGCAATAATGTTCAATTTGAATGTTCAGTTCGGTTAGATGGGTTTTATGTACTTTGAAGTCATTTCACAGAACTTGTTTTGACTCAAAAGGCCCCTAAACTGAAAATATGTATTTGCTGAAGAGGATCCAGAAGCTCTGAGAACAGAGTTGAGTGTGTTGTGTGTGCGGCTGATGAGCGGGTCGTGGTGTTTAGAAGCATGCAGTGTTTACAGTCCTGCAGGAAGCTCTGAGAACAGAGAGGAGTGTGTTGTGTGCGGCTGATGAGCGGGTCGTGGTGTTTAGAAGCATGCAGTGTTTACAGTCCTGCAGGGAAGCTCTGAGAACAGAGAAGAGTGTGTTGTGTGTACGGCTGATGAGCGGGTCGTGGTGTTTAGAAGCATGCAGTGTTTACAGTCCTGCAGGGAAGATCTGAGAACAGAGAGGAGTGTGTTGTGTGTGTACGGCTGATGAGCGGGTCGTGGTGTTTAGAAGCATGCAGTGTTTACAGTCCTGCAGGGAAGCTCTGAGAACAGAGAAGAGTGTGTTGTGTGTGCGGCTGATGAGCGGGTCGTGGTGTTTAGAAGCATGCAGTGTTTACAGTCCTGCAGGGAAGCTCTGGCTCATGCACACCTCCAGAGAGAAGCTGTCCAGCTCCAGCTGCTGTCTCATGCCTTTCTTTGTGCTGGAAATGTGGAAAGTTATGTGCAGTATAACAGTTTATGATGTTGCCTTGGTCTCGCTCGCATTCCTGCAGCCACGAGAGCGGCTTGAGTCCAAGGCTGGAAAACTTGCCTTAAAAAAGTCTGAGACATGAGCGCGCTATTCTTAGTTCATCTGCTCTATTTCTGCGTCACGCACTCTTAAAGGCGAATGGGCCGGTGTGCATGAGGCGGGTTCATGTGACGATTCTCTAACAGAAAGCAAGAGCACTGAAAGTGCAGCCAAAATTATAATAATTTATTATATAATTATATATATATATATATACTGAACACAATTATAAATGCAACACACTTTTGTTTCTGCCCCATTTTCATGAGCTGAACTCAAAGATCTAAGACTTTTCTATGAACACAAAAGGCCTATTCTCACAAATATTGTTCACAAATCTGTCTAAATCTGTGTTAGTGAACGAGATAATCCATCCACCTCACAGGTGTGGCATATCAAGATGCTGATTAGACAGCATGATTATTGCACAGGTGTGTCTTAGGCTGGCCACAAAGACCACTCTAAAATGTGCAGTTTTATCACACAGCACAATGCCCAAGTTTTGTGCAATTGACATGCTGACTGCAGGAATGTCCACCAGAGCTGTTGCCCGTGAATCGAATGTTCATTTCTCTACCATAAGCCGTCTCCAAAGGCGTTTCAGAGAATTTGGCAGTGCATCCAACCGGGCTCACAACCGCAGACCACGTGTAACCACACCAGCCCAGGACCTCCACATCCAGCATCTCCAAGATCGTCTGAGACCAGCCACCCGGACAGCTGCTGCAACAATCGGTTTACATAACCAAAGAATTTCTGCACAAACGGTCAGAAACCGTCTCAGGGAAGCTCATCTGCATGCTCGTCGTCCTCGGGGTCTCGACCTGACTGCAGTTCGTCGTCGTAACCGACTTGAGTGGACAAATGCTCACATTCGATGGCGTCTGGCACTTTGGAGAGGTGTTCTCTTCACGGATGAATCACGGTTTTCTCTGTACATGGCAGATGACAGACAGCGTGCATGGTGTTGTGTGGGTGAGCGGTTTGCTGATGTCAATGTTGTGGATCGAGTGGCCCATGGTGGCGCTGGGGTTATGGTATGGGCAGGCGTATGTTATGGACAACGAACACAGGTGCATTTTATTGATGGCATTTTGAATGCACAGAGATACCGTGATGAGATCCTGAGGCCCATTGTTGTGCCATTCATCCCCGACTATCACCTCATTCCACAATTCCTGGAAGCTGAAAACATCCCAGTTCTTGCATGGCCAGTATACTCACCGGACACGGCACCCATTGAGCATGTTTGGGATGCTCTGGATCGGCGTATACGACAGCGTGTTCCAGTTCCTGCCAATATCCAGCAACTTCACACAGCCATTGAAGAGGAGTGGACCAACATCCCACAGACCACAATCAACAACCTTATCAACTCTATGTGAAGGAGATGTGTTGCACTACGTTGCACCCCCAATACAGTAAAACTGCACATTTTAGAGTGGCCTTTTATTGTGGCCAGCCTAAGGCACACCTGTGCAATAATCACGCTGTCTAATCAGCATCTTGATATGCCACACCTGTGAGGTGGATATCACCGACTTGATTGCATAGATACTATTTAAACTGAACTGAGCTGGACGATGACATCACTGAATTCAATAATGAAATCCCTTTAACTGAAAAATGGGCGTTTAATCTTATCAATTTACATTAGTGATACACTATATTCCTATTTTGATATTGTGCAGTTGATTTGACACAATTTGTATTGTTAAAAGCACTGTATAAATAAAGGTGACTTGACTTGAGCGCTCTCTCCTCGCATCATGAGTAGACACGCCCCTTACTGCTGATTGGCTACAAGTTTGTTGTTTGTTTTTGAAAAAATACATACCCAACAATTAATGCTTTATAGTTATATATATATATATAATTAATATATGGTTATAGTTGTATTGTGTGACACTCTCTCTCTTCTAATATTCGCAGCAGAGCCTCTGGTCAGACAGGTGAAGAAGACTCGGATAAGCAGGAATGACTTTGACATCTTAAAGGTGATCGGCCGAGGAACCTTCAGCGAGGTGAGAGGGTTTGTGCTGGTTCTGTTGTGAAGCGGATGAGTATTATTACATTGACTGAGTATATTAAATGCACAGGTGGCTCTGGCTCGCATGCGTAACACACAGCAGGTTTATGCACTGAAGATCATGAACAAGTGGAACATACTGAAGCGTGGAGAGGTAAACTACAAAAACTAGTGTTCATCTTCTCTAACAGCACTTAGATGCCCAGCTAACAGAAATATGCTCTAAGAACGTTTTGCTAACATTGTGAAAATATTATTTGAAAGTTCTCTGAACATGTAAATGATCAGTTTTTAAAAATGGGAAAACGTTTAAGCAACATTCCATTTGATAATTTTATGTTTATTATGAAAAAAATTACATTTGAATTTAACATTCTGGAACAAGTAGTAACATTAAAAACGTTAGGTGAAAGTCTAACAAAAAATTTGTTTCAGAAATAAAATGTTTCATGAACAATGTATAAATAACGTTTTTGTGCTAACATACATTATTAAAGACCAGGGACTGGATTCACAAGCATCTTCTTAAGAAATAAGTTAAGAAATTTAATATAAATTCCACAAAGTTTATAAGAATATTCTTAAGTGCAATTCTTGAAAAATTCTCAACAAGTTATTAAAAAGTATAGTGTCACACAGGCTAATCAATGTTTACATTATCAGTCATCGTTACCACTTCAGAGAACTTGTGCACATCACTATTTATAGTCCTACTATCTATTATGTAGCGAGTGTTGTTGTAATGCTTACATTTAACAATTAATTTGAAATAACCCAATAAATGCATTAAATAATTCTTACTATTTGAGATTTTAGACACGTCTGGGGCTATCCTAACTTTCAGAAGTTATTTACAATGATTTGCAAGAAGATTATCTTCAAGAATTTTGTCTTAAGAACAAATTCTTAAGGAAAAATAAACTAATATTCTAAAGAAGAAATTTTAGGAATACACAATATTCTTAACTTTTTTCTTAAGTTAGAAAATAATAAAATGGCAGAAATTTCTTCATAAGAATGCTTCGTGAATCCGGCCCCAGATCATTTTGAACGAATGTTCTGTTAAAGTTACTGGAAGAATGTTTGTTTGTAACTTTGAGAGAGCGTTACCTACAGTTCTGAGAACGTTCCCCGTTAGCTGGGTTTAATTATAATGGATTGTTAATGGAGAGCTGTGTGTTCAGACGGCGTGTTATCAGGAGGAGCGGGAGGTTCTGCTGAAAGGAGACCGGCGCTGGATCACAGAACTACATTACTCTTTCCAGGACAACAATTACCTCGTACGTCACTTCACACAGCCGACTCACTGATTCACTGATTTACTGATTTACTGATTCACTGATTCACTTATTTACTGATTCACTTATTTACTGATTCACTTCTTTACTGATTTTCTGATTCACTGATTCACTTATTTACTGATTCACTGATTCACTTATTTACTGATTCACTGATTTACTGATTTACTGATTTACTGATTTACTGATTTACTGATTCACTGATTTACTAATTCACTTATTCACTGATTCACTGATTTACTGATTTACTGGTTCACTGATTCACTGATTCACTTATTTACTGATTTACTGATTTACTGATTCACTGATTCACTTATTTACTGATTCACTTATTTACTGATTCACTGATTTACTGATTCACTGATTTACTGATTCACTGATTTACTGGTTTACTGATTTTCTGATTCACTGATTCACTGATTCACTGATTCACTTATTTACTGATTCACTTATTTACTGATGTACTGATTCACTGATTCACTGATTCACTGATTTACTGATTCACTTATTTACAGATTCACTGATTTACTGGTTCACTGATTCACTGACTCACTGATTCACTTATTTACTGATTCACTGATTCACTTATTTACTGATTCACTCATTTACTGATTCACTGATTTATTGGTTCACTGATTCACTGATTTACTGATTCACTGATTCACTTATTTACTGATTCACTTATTTACTGATTCACTTATTTTCTGATTCACTGATTCACTGATTTACTGATTCACTGATTCACTGATTCACTTATTTACTGATTCACTTATTTTCTGATTCACTGATTCACTTATTTACTGATTCACTGATTCAAGACTAAACACAGCCTTTAATTTTAATAAAAACTTGAATCAGTAAATACATTTGAATCTGAACACAAATGGACCAGTTCAGTTGATTTATGTTTTATTTGACCAAACGTATGGCATTATATCACTCATGCCCCTAAAACCACAGGACCATCATAATTTACTCTACCTATAATGTATAATATTTAATGTTTAATAACATATTTGTGTAACAAAAATGAGAGAGTATGCCTAGTTAATTGTCACTTGGTCTGTGTTGCCAAGCTTTCATAAAAACACACAAAACACGCTTAATAAAATAGCACATATGATACATGCATTTAGTATTTAATGGTGTTTGGTGATACAATTTGACAAGCATTTTTGGTTCATAAAGATGACATTTTACATCGTTGAACTTAGTTCTTGCATTTACACAGCTTTGACCAGCAAGGCGTTTCAAGCGCTTTGAAACAGTCAATCGTTTTGCCACGCAACTGAGTCGGAGATTTGAAAAGCCCCGTTTCTTGTTCTTTTCTTTTTCCCCTCGATTCTTTTACTACTCAAAATCACATTCGCAAACCCTTTCGAAGATCTGAATCAAATAATTAGCGAACCCGCTCGAAGTCACAATCTCAAGTTTGAGTTTGAATCAATTAGAGCGGTTCAATTGTAAATTACTCACTCAATTGAATCAGTTTCATGCACTTTTCGGCTTCAGACGTATTTACACGACACTAGCACTATACTGTATTTGATGATAGTTCAATAGGAATCCATTAATCACAGATGAATGTTAGAATTATCAGTATATTTGTAATAAATATTTGACATCATTTTTGTATCTGATCGTATTAATCTATAAACTGATAAACGATGTAAAAGAGAAAATGGGAGAATCAGATGCAGACAAAACAAAGTAGTTCAAAAGATCCAAAATTATTAATTTACGCATTAATCATTTCTGTACCCAAGGTAACAATTTAAGGTAATAAAACCTTGCAGGGACAATATTTAACATGTTTCTGAAACGTTAAAATGTCAAGTTTTCTTATTGTGATTACGTTATGTAAAGTTTATTTAACCGTTTCTTACAGCATTCCACTATCTTTATTTTCACCCAAAATATAATATAACGTACTGTTACTTGTTCCGTTTATTGTTAGGCCTATCGTTTCTTAGGTCAATCATCAAGTTCAAATTACATGAATGTTCCAAGTATTGATCTCAAAAACGGATTCTCTCAACTTGATGAACAATAGCCGATTTTTAGAATGTTCCGTAAAGATAAGAACGTTTTGTTCTAACAATTATGCAACTTTCAAAAAACGTCAGTGAAGGTTCTGAGACCGTTTCCTGTCAGCTGAGTGATAAACAATGTGATAGTAAATGAGAGAAACACAAAAAAAACACACCATTTGTAATGGTTTTACTGGTTACAATGGGACTTGTATTGGTCTTAATAGAAACTGTAATGGACCCTGTGGGTTTCTACTGGTAATTGGTCATCTTCTATTGGTGGCTTGTTAAACCCATTAATTTCTAATGATATATGTCCCAAAACACACTACAGAAAACCATTTTTTTTAATGGTTTTAATGGTTAAAAGTTGATGGTTTGTGATATTTGTAATGGTATTTGCTGTGGAAACCATTAGAATTTGCTGTGATGTTTCTATTGGTTTTCATCAGGCGGTGCACACACACAAAAAGATTAATTCAAAGTGATTCCTTGACACATGATTCAGTTCTGTGCTCATGAATCATGATCTTCTGCTTGTCATTTGTACAGATCTGTCTGTTCATCTGTTCACTCTGGTTTACGAGTGTCTCTCTCTTCTGCTCTGCAGTATCTGGTCATGGATTACTATGTCGGTGGAGATCTGCTGACGTTGCTGAGTAAGTTTGGTGATCGTATCCCAGGGACATGGCTCAGTTCTACCTGGCTGAGATGGTGATGGCCATTGATTCAGTCCACAGACTCGGTTATGTGCACAGGTATCTGTCCTAACAGTGATCAGTTCATCTAAACATGCAAATCATGACAATAAGCGATAAACATGCACGTTAATATATAGATATATATATATAGAGAGAGAGAGAGCTGGGTCCGTAATCAGATTCCAAAATGAAGTACTTGTAATTAGATTAAATTAAATTTTAATATACATTCCATTGTATTACACAAAACGTAATTTCTGAACTTATTTGTTTCGTTTTCTTTGTATGGATTGCAGTTGTTACCGACATCTGGTGAAATGTTCATGTCAACAGCACCTTTAGAAATATATTTACTGAGAAAAATGGTGATGTGTTCAATACTTATTTTACCGCTGTGTATATATATATATATGTCTATATCTATACACACACACACATACACACACACACAGACACAGACACAGACACAGACGCACACACACACACACACACACACACACACACACAGGCAGTCACACACACAGACACACAGACACAGACACACACACGCACACGCACTTTGACACGCACGCACACGCGCACACACACACACACACACAGAAACAGACACACACACACACACACACACACTTATTTATATATAACAACAAGGGACTCATGTACAACCATCACAAAAGAAAAAACATTCGTAGATCATCCAAGTAACCACACACAGTATTAAGAGCTTACTTTTGACGGGTGTTTTTTTTTTAATTATAATTTCAGCTATTTTTTTTGTCTTGTGGACTATATGTAAACATATTTTATGTAAAATATCTTACTCAGGACAGTATTTTGTATGATCCCTCTTGTTTTGTTAAAATTATTAATATTTTCACAGATTCTGCAAGGGGTCCCCAAACTTTCACATGCCACTGTATATATATATATATACACACATATGAGTGTGTAGGATGTTGTATAGGACTACCCGGATGTTCGGTTTGATGTCTGCTCTCTTCCTGTAGAGACATTAAGCCTGACAACATTCTCCTGACGGCGGAGGGTCACGCGCGATTGGGTGATTTTGGCTCCTGTCTGCGTCTGGAGGATGACGGACTGGTGATGTTTGTCAGACGTAAGCCTACATTCAGTCATGTGTGATTGGCCCGCTGTGCTCATATGTGAGTATATTCTCAGATCCACTCGTCTCTGGCCGTCGGGACTCCAGACTATCTGTCTCCAGAGATCCTGCGGGCGGTGGAGGGCGGCGGACGCTACGGCTCTGAGTGTGATTGGTGGGCTCTGGGCGTCTGCGCATATGAGATGCTGCTGGGAACCACACCCTTCTACGCCGAGTCCATCTCGGAGACCTACGCCAAAATAATACACTTCAAGGTAGGGCTGGGCGATGTGGAAAAAAGTGAATAGCCATTTTTAACTAGTCAACTAAAAAATGTAACTACGACATGATTCAAGTAACTTTTTCTTTATTAACTTTTAATAGTGAAAGAAAATTATATTCAAAATGCAGCACACACGAAGTTGTCAACATGATGTAAATGTTAATCAAATCACTTGTTAAATATCTTTGCAGAAAAGATGCATGAACTACAACTACATGTTGTACAATCTTGTCTTATACATATTATATGTTCAGAAATGATATGAGGAAAATGCTTTAAAAACATTCTCAAGACTCGAGTCAAGGTAATTCAAATTTAAAATGAAAAAAGTACAACACCAGTAGACTATTATTATCTATAAATATTCTGTAAAAACAATGAACAGCATCTTTCAGTCTGTCACCGGGATGCAGACATGAGATATCAGACACACAGTAGTAGTTCTGCACAGGTTTTTATTCACTTGCGCTGCTTTTCCATTGTTTTTTCTATGTAAACATGACGCGTTTGTCTGTTGTGCTCGCGTCTCATGCATGAAATGACTTTCTAAAAACACCTCGCTCGAGTTAAAAGAAGTTCACTTCCATCTTCTTTCATTTTTTTCCTCTTCCACTGCCATCTTTATCAACACAAAATCGTATTCAGTGTGAATTGCACCTCGTGCTATATTCTACTTATGACCCTTTACTGTACGCGTCACACATGAGCAGTTAATCACTCTTTTGTCTTTACCGTTGTCATTGGCATATTGTCAAAGTGTCTAATTTTAATGTTTGCTAATATTTCTATTCAAAATTGAGATACCCTATTCCCACAATTCCCCAGAATATCATTATATACTTAAACATTAAGATTTGTACTCATGGAAATGACTAAAGTCGTCAAACCTTTCATTAGAAGGGTGTCAATACTTTTGGCAATATAGTGTATTTCTATTCAAAAATAAAATCGTGGCAAAACATTAAATTCGAATGAATCAATAAAATCGTAAAAATCACCCAGCCCTGCTTCAAGGTAAAGGAGCACTGATTTATGGCCTGTAGTCTAGTGATAAAGTTTACTTTGAGAAAACCTCCGTCAAACACACACTGAGACTCACAGATGTTCACCACAAACCTACAGCATACAAGATCAGTTTAACTTGAAGAAATTATGACAGAAATATAGTACTATTGTATATTACCAGTGCTGAGGAAACGCATTACAAGTAACTTAAATGACGTAAGTCAGATTACATTTTCAAGCATCTAGTAAAGTAACTCAATAAGTAAAGCAAGTTGCTTTAGTTACAAAATGACTTTAGTTAAACATCACGTGTGTGATTTCAATTATTGATCAAATAAGACTGTTATTGTTTTATTGGCTTATAAAGACATGCGAGATGATTAATAAAACTCAGGTGAACAGACTGAGCGATGATTAACTAATAAGAACAGGAAACAAACCAAATCGGGAACAAATATACAATAGGATTATATTTCTGTCATAATTTCTTCAAGTTAAACTGAACTTTTAATTTGACATGTAGAGTCTGCCAGCCTATTTTTGACTGGTTCCATGACAGTTTGCAGGATTCTGTGATTTGCCCATGTTTGTACACAATAATGGCTGAATATGGATGAAGCGTTGAGTGTGTGTTTCTGTCTGAACAGGATTATTTTGAGTTTCCTGCGGGGTCGGAGGTGTCCGAGGAGGCGCGTTCACTCATCAGCGCTCTGATCTGTGACAGGAGTGAGAGGATGGGTTCACGGGGCTCCGGGGACTTCAGAAAACACCCGTTCTTCACAGGTTTGGACTGGAGTTCCCTTCATCTCCTCCCTCCTCCGTACCGTCCTGATGTCTCCGACGCCACAGACACCTCCAACTTCGACGTGCTAGACGACTGTCTGAGTGACACGGTACCCGAGCCATCAGCTCCGTCACAGAGATGAGGAATCTCAGCGGGATCTGACTCTTCTGCTCTTGTGTTCAGGAAAGCCTGAGTGACGTGATGGAGCGAGCGCCTGTTGGGCTTCATCTAGCGTTTGTAGGCTACTCTTACACAGCCACCAGGTTAGTGACTCTTCATCAGCAGCTTTATTGTTGAGTGCAGCTTTAATGGTGTGTTCACACCAAACAGGAAGCGAATATGCGTGTCGTGCCACTTGCGTGAATAAAAACATCACACGATCAACCAAGGTGGCGATAACTACGATTGCTGCTTTGTAGCCTACCTGTTGTGGAAGTCCCATATACACTGGAAAGCCAAATGCTGATGTGTCTGGTTTCAGTGCACCGCAGAGGCGGATGAGTATTTAGTGCTGTCAAATGATTAATCACGATTAATCACTGATGACCCGGGATTAATCACGATTAATCGCAGATGACTCGGGATTAATCACGATTAATCGCAGATGACTCGGGGTTGATCACGATTAATCGCCGATGACTCGGGATCGATCGCGATTAATCGCTGATGACTCGGGATTAATCACGATTAATCTCTGATGACTCGGGATTAATCACGATTAATCACTGATGACTCGGGATTAATCACGATCAATCACTGATGATTTGGGATTAATCACGATTAATCACATCCAAAATAAAGGATTTTGTTTGCATAACATATGTGTGTGTTCTGTGTATATTTATTATGTATACATAAATACACACGCATACAGTATATATTTTGAAAATATTTATATATATGTCTATATTTATATAATTTATATATTTAATATATAAATAACCTATTTTTCTGAAATATATACATGCGTGTGAGTGTATTTATATATACATAATAAATATACACAGCATACATACATATATTATCTAAAATTATTTTTTTATTTTGGATGCGATTAATCTTTTGACAGCACCAGTATTGATCCTGCATTAATGTGTATTACATTTTACTGCTGTATATACACTAGCTATGTTTCCATTCACCTGTTTTTATGCACATTTGGCAATATTACATAAAAAAAACGCTGGATGGAAATGCCAAGATGTGGCTCTAAAAATGCGCATACAAAAACTTTTGCACACAATTGAGAAGGATAATTGTTTTTATCTGATAAGAAAAAATGCACATAAACTATGATGGAAACACATTTACCGAATAAATCCCACCATGCGCTTTGAAAAAGTCATGTGACTTTGTGATATGAGATGGGATATCTTGACTGTCAGCGGACCGATCTCGTTCACAGCATCTATAAGTTGTTTTGGTCGTTCTGAAAGCCTGAGCAAAGTCTGTCGTCAGAGTATTTCTGTATAATTGTCTTACACGAACAGATGCAAAGCAATGACAGCATTTATTGTGTTTCGTCTGCTCGCTCTGAGACGCAAGAAATTTATTATATATGAAAAGTATTATATTCAGTGGCTTCTCCTAGTTTTCGTGGAGATATTTAGTGCCAGTTTATAAGGAAGTGACGATTTTGTTCTCTTTGACTCATTGGATGGAAACGGTGGTTTATTCGCAAATGTTTTATACGATATTCCAGTTTTGCGCATAAGTTAAATTCACATCTTTAAGAAGAAACATAGCTACTGACATATTTGTATCATTGATAGCAGCAATTAAAAAAAAAATCACGTATTTCACATTACCCAGTGCTAATTCGCCTCTATTCGCATCTTTGCATTGACGTTGTTTGCAATCTAGTAATGTGAATAATAAAATTTGCGATTGGTGTGAGCACACCATAAGATGTCCTCGCTCTGCTGTGCCATAGAGAGACGGGAGCGCTGGACCGCAGCAGAGACATCATGATGGAGATCAACCAGCAGCAGGATAGAGATCAGCTCCACCTGCAGGGAAAACTGGTACGATGAACACTGATCGACGAAAATATGACAAAATCATGAATTCAGTCAGAAATATGGAATTTACTGTAAATATGTTACATGAGAAATTCAAACAGACCACACAGAATTTCTGAAAGAATACAAATTTCATAGGGCGCTGTTATTGTAAAAAAACTTGTGTTGATAAGGTTTTATGAATTCAGTGGATTAGATATGCTTTCTAATTATAAAAATGAAATCAAGCCATTAAAATGGAATTCAAGACTCAGAATTTGGGGAAAAAAGTTAACAACATTTCTGAATAGGGCCCCAAGTAGGTCTTTATGAAATCTGTTTATTAATTTATTTATTTTTTCAAATTCACATTTTTTCTGGATTCCGTTTTAATGGTTATAGTAACTTTTAGAGATCAAAATATATTAGAAGTTTAACAAAAAATGAATTTTAGGGTCCTTTGAAATACATTGTATTTTTCCCAAATTCTTTTTTTACCCTGTTTTAATTTAGCTGGATTCCATTTTAATTGTTAAATCAAATTTAATAATCCAAAAGCATGACTTATTAATTGAAGTCATGAAACATACAATTTAACATGGGTTTATAAAAAAATTAACCACAATAAGTAATCTTCTTCATGTACGTTTAGAAAGAGATTTGTTTCCATGTGAGCTTGCACACACAATGGTAAAGAACCTTCCAGTGCATGCATATAAAAACAACAACAAGACACATTCTAATCAAATGAAAGAATAAATAAATGATCAGAAATGTATAAATGAACAAAAAAGTATCAAGATAAACATTAAAACAGACATTTATGAAATAGAATTTTTACAGATTATCACATATGTACAGTTTTGTGAATAATATGTCATATGTCATAAGGGTCAAATTTATTTAAATTGGCCAAGATACAACTATTTGAAAATCTGGAATCTGAGGGTGGAAAAATTCTAAATATTTAGAAAATAGCCTTTAAAGTTGTCCAAATGAAATTCTTAGCAATGCATATTACTAATCATATATAAAGTTTTGATATATTTATGGTAGGAAATGTACAGAGCCGTCATCTATTCACATTAGTGATCTTCATGTAGCAGCAGTCTGAATCAGATGTCAGTGTGAATGTGCAGCAGAATCAGGTGTGTCCGCTCAGAGAATCCATCACCGCTGAGCCGATGTCACTTCCTGAACTTCCTGCTGAGCAGAACAAACCCCAGCCAATCAGCAGCAGCGCAGAGACGGAGCAGAGCGACGCACACGCTTACGAGCTGCAGAGGTACACCAACATACACTCAGCTATTACAGTCCTATCTGATAATACATGCTGTTATTGAATATGAGAAATAAACTCAACCATTACAGTCAGATATAATAATAAATGCAGAAAATTGAAGCCAAAACATTTCTATCTGGTGGCTGTTATAAGTCATAACCCTATAACCCCCCCCCCCTCCATGTAAACCAATGGGAAGGTAGCCAATCAAAAAAAATAAATGTACACTTCAAATAAAATAAAATAAATTTTCCGCAAAGACAGTTTCTGTTGTGTTAGGTAGTTTTTATTATGCTGATATATGTTCAAGTGTTCGTTTTTTTTGCTAAGTTTGTATTTAGTTCGTCATTTGATGCTAGAAAAATGGGGTGTGGCATCATGATTGAGTGTTTGTGATTGGGTCTGCAGGAGTTTGAGTTTGGGTTGGACTTTGATACCGCGGCTCCACCTTAAGATCACTACTGCACCGGCTCAAACTCTAAATTAATCACTACTGCACAGTAGACTCAGGCTTAAACACAACCCGTCAGATCATCTGACTGACCGTTAAGCGAGCCCAAACCTGACCAACCCAAAATCGCTGAGGTCAGAGTGAGGTTTACACACAGCCCTTACCGGCATCATCCGTTACACTGCAAACACAGTAAACAAATACATGCAGATTCATCAAGGCTAAATTTCACAAGGCAAAGAAAAACACTTACCAGTTTGAAAGTTTGTGAACATCATGCATATCACAGCCGAGTTTATGAATGGTTGTATAGGACAAGACGATAATTCTTCCACTGCAAATTATGGTCATTTTTGTCAGTTAAGGCTCTAGCATGGCCTACTAAATCAGACTAGATGTATATCATATTTATTTGAATTAATTAATCATTTTGAATTAGAGAGAGAGAGAGAAGAGAAAGTTGAGCGCAAATGAATCTGCGTCTGTGCTCTCACAAGCAATGACTTAGTTACATCAAAAACAGTGATTTTATCATTGCAGACATAAGCTATAATAAATAGCACAAGATTTTCAAAATTACTTAAGCTACATTAAACATTAAAACCCAGAGACTTGGGCTAAACGAATCACTACTGTGCAGAATGTAAACTAATCACTACTGTGCAGAATCAAGCTGTAAACTAATCACTACGCAGAATCAAGCTAAACTAATCACTGTGCAGAATCAAGCTGTAAACGAATCACTACTGTGCAGACTCAGACTCCCATATGACTCACTACTGTGCAGACTCAAGCTGTAAACGAATCACTACTGTGCAGAATCAAGCTCTAAACGAATCACTACTGTGCAGAATCAAGCTCTAAACGAATCACTACTGTGCAGAATCAAGCTGTAAACGAATCACTACTGTGGAGACTCAAGCTGTAAACGAATCACTACTGTGCAGGCTCAGACTCCCAAACGAATCACTACTGTGGAGACTCAAGCTGTAAACGAATCACTACTGTCTGTGCAGACTCGGACCCCAAATTACATCACTTGCACAAGATGACAGCGGCCATACTGGGATGTTTTGGCTTAATTTTTCTGGAAAGAAGTGATATATATATGTGTGTCTGTGTTGTGTTTGTGTGTGTCATGTGATGTGATTGTTTTCTACTGTAAATAATATGGTAATTCATAGTTTTTACTAACAAAAATTATACATTTTGGATTAAACAGCTTTTCTTCACTGTGTATGGAATCTTACATTTACCAATTTAATCTACTGTATTATTTTAGATGTTTGTCTTTGTGACATTTGTTAGAGTGAACAGTCTATGACTGTGCAGTAGTATTGATGGATGTACTGCTAGTAAATACAGTGCTGTTGATGTTCTCCAGGCGTCTGCACAAAGCCGAGCACAGGAACAGAGAGCTCGAGCAGGAGATGTCCGGACTGAGAGAGAGATCCTCAGACCACCGCCGGCAGGGACCAAGGTCAGGAATGATCTGTGATCTAGAATTAGCATTACAGATGTCACGCTGACAGATCATCAGAGATGAGTGTGTAATATTATCTGTACAGTGTGTTTGAAGCTCTACCCTGAGAATAGTGATACATATCCTCTCCGGGAATAGATAATGAGACACAACAGAGCAACTGCAGGATCACATGACGAGGCCTGTCACCACGTTCATGCCTGACGATTATCAAACAAATAAGAACTGTGATTAACCGTTTAATTGTCTGTTTTGTTCATGCCACATTCAGTGGAAGCCTAGATTTATATTTTTACATGGAGACATGATTAAATAGGCATTTTTAATGCTATTAATTAAATATTTAAACTTCTAAAAATCATTTTAAATTAAATTATATATATGTGTGTATAAGTTATTTATTGATAATTTAAAGGACATTTATTTTTAGTAGTGCTGTCAAACGATTAATTGCATCCAAAATAAAAAACAATTGTTTACATAATATATGTGTGTGTGCTGTGTATATTTATTATGAATATATAAATACACACATGCATGTATGTATTTCAGAAAAATAGGTTGTTTATATTTTAAATATATTTATTTATAATATAAATTGGATGAATATAAATATAGATATGTAAATACATGTAAATATTTTCTAAATATACTGTATGTGTGTGTGTATTTATGTATACATAATAAATATACAAAGTAGACACATATATTATGCAAACAAATTTTTTTGGATGTGATTAATTGTTTGACAGCACTAATTTTTGTAATGTTTGTTTCAGCAATGCTTTAGGCCCAATTATAAAACTTTAAAATGATTACGTTTTGAAGCTTTTAGAGAGATTTATATTTACTAATACATTATGTATCAATCTAATATATTATGTTTTAATCTAATGACAGGCCAACATAGTTCTATAAACAAGAACAATTAACAGAAATTATTATGTTTATGTTCATATTTGTTTTGGGCCCAATTATTAATCTTCAGTGAAATTTTAGTAAAGTTTTGAAGCTCGTTTCTGTGGGTCTTAAAAAGGTTAAAAGTCTTAATTCGCACAAATGAAAACATTAAAAGGTCTTAAATCATAGCAGTAAGTCTTACATTTATGAAATCATCTCATTAAATATGGCATGAACTGCTAAATGAATCTCTTCCTCAGTATTTCTGTGTTGTTTCCAGTTCTAATAGCTTCCTTAATTCAAGATACATTTACTGGAAATGCAGCATAAAGATATGAGGTCTTATGAAACAGAACAAAATGAAGTGAATTTATGATTAAACCAAGAACAAATATCTGTCGGTGGTGAATCAAGACAAGTTTCCCTTTGAATTAAGATGATTTTTCTGAGCCTATTTGCAGATATTGTATAGAAAGGCCTTAAAAATCTTAAATGAACCTTATAAACCTGCAGAAACAGAGCGTGACCAATTTAAGACAGTGTTCTGCATGATGGCATGATTTTCTCACGCTCTGCCATCCGCTCACAGCGGCATCACTGTGTGTGTGTGTGTGTGTGTGTCTCTGTGTGTGTGTGTGTGTGTGTGTGTGTGTGTGTGTGTCTGTCTGTGTGTGTGTGTAGATTTGTCTGTCTGAGAGTGTGTGTGTGTGTGTATGTGTGTGTGTGTGTGTGTCTTGTGAGTGTGAGTGTGTGTGTGTGAGTGCGCTGTCTGTCTGTCTGTCTGTCTGTCTGTCTGTCTGTCTGTCTGTCTGTCTCTGTGTGTGTGTCTGTCTGTGTGTGTGTGTGTGTGTCTGTCTGTCAGAGTGTGTGTGTGTGTGTGTGTGTGTGCGTGTAAGCTGCTGAGGCCGATCTAACAGCTGTTTCTCCTCCAGTCACAGAGCTGTGTGTCGGCCGCTACGCTGTCTGGACTCCGTGTGGACGTAAGCCTCTCTCAGCACCTTTAGCACTGCATCTGTCATGGCTGCGTGTCACCTTTATCTGTTCTTGTGTGTCATTCCTACACGTGCCGTATTGTCCACTGAAAGCTGATTGACAAACCTGATGTTCTAGAGCTCAGTGACGCCTGCCATTACCCGCTAGTGACGCCGCTGCACCGACACCTGCTGCTCTTCAACAGGGTGAGTGCACTTACATGCGTCTGTATATCAGCACTGCACACACACACACACACACACACACATATATATATATATAGAGAGAGAGAGAGAGGTCAATACCACTGTAGGGTGTCTTTTGGTGTCCTGTACATAAGTAATTTGCCATGATAACTTGACATAAAAATGACTATGAAAGGGTGTGTTATATTAGGCTAAGTTTTATATTCATAACAAAAGCATTACTTGGCTCTTTTGATATAATTTCTAGATTTTTCTTTGTTTTGTGTAAAAGGATTATTATAATATATTATAGTTATTTTGCTATGTACCATGCACTGCTCATTAAATTTGAATGATAGTAGAATATTGTCAAATCATAAAATAAAGAAACTCTCCTATTACTATTTTGTTGAATACGAGATTACTCAATTTGAGTGTATTGATCATTTGGTAATACATTTTTATTTAATAAAGAGGACGAGTTTGTCCATGTCCCTTGAACGGTTGTCCACCCTGTCGTATTGGGGAATCCGCCCCTTTAAGAAAAGGCCGTCCCCTTTAGGTACATCAGAACAACAGATGTTTAGTCTCTTCAGTGGCGGAGTTTCAACGGATGAAGAGAATCATTTAGTGACTTTTCAATTGACATATTTTCTTCGTATGAGTTTGCTTTCTGGCTTTGTCCAGCCTGCCGGCATTAAATATGCCAGAAGTGATTCTAATACAGTATTTTCAAAATATGTATGTTTAAATATACTAAATTCTCTTCAACAACCAGACTAAATATTTAGCTAGTCACAGTTTTCTCCAAATAAGAAAAAAATACATGGTTTACATAAAATATTTTATATATTTATAATTGGAAAGCAAACAAATAACCCTGTTTAGGAAAGGGACATCATACTTTTGAAAATATAATTTGCATCTTAATTTTGCAATGAAAACGTATTTAACAATAATATATATATATATATTTAGCACATATATCCATGACAGGGTGGACATATCTTATGGTTTATGATTCGAATAACGGCCCATAATGATAAAACAAAAATGTGTGGGTGCTCAGTTATGTTTCTATAATATTTGAGTGTCTAATATTTATGACATGACATAAAGCGATTGGGAAATTAAAACCTATTTTGAGTATTGTGAGGGTTGAAAGGCGCTCTATGGTGATATTGACCTGCAGACTGTGATTGTGTGGCTTGTGTTTTAGAAAATCTAATATTTGTGTGATCTTGACCAAACACATATCATTGGAAAGGTCTACAGTCAAGGGTTTATATTTGGTGACTGTTTGTAATAGAATGATATTGTGACAGGAAATGATTTGTGACAGGAAACTGCATAAAAAGAATTCAATAGAGTTTGGGTGTGACCCGGTGGTTATTGTTGGTATAGCACCCAAACTAAATCTCAACATTTTGGTGATATCAACTTCAAATTTGGAACATAAAATCACTAACAAAAGCTTTTTTTTTTTTTTTTTATGACATTTTTTCCAAAAAAATTGTTTAAGTTGTTAAATGAAATAAAGATAAAATAAAATATAAATATTCAAGGAAAAACTAAATGGAAATTTGAAAAGTTTTTTTCAAACTTTGTGTGTCAAACCAAAAACTAATAAGTAAAAAAAAAAAATAATAATTTAAACATACACGTATTTGTATATTTACATTTTTTAAAGTTTTATTAGTTTTTGGTTTGATTTGAAATATATTTTATGATTTATGAAAAGGTAAAAATATAGTACAAATACATTTGAATTGAATTGAACTGAGTTGAATATTGATATATACAACAGATATTTGATAGATGGATGGATGAGAGATGGATTACATGGATGGATGATGGATGGATGGAAGAGATGATGGATGGATGGATTATGGAGAGATGGATGGAAGGATGATGAGATGATGGATGGATATGGAGATGGAGGATGATATATAGAGATGCAAAACATGACATAATCTGATGAGATGATCTGAATATGATAGATGATGATGGATCTGGATGTTGAGGATGTGGATGGATGAGATGGATTGATGGATGGATGAGAAGATGGATGGATGAGATGGATGATGGAGAGATGAGATGAGGATGAGAGATGGAGATGATGGATGGATGATGGATGAATGATGTGTGATGATCTGATGATGGATATGATGATGGATGGATGAAAGAGATGGATGTGATGGATGAGATGGATGGATGATGGAGGAGATGATGATGGATGGATGTCTGATGAGATGATGATGGATATAATCTGGATGGATGATGGATGGATATTAATGAAATGATGGAGATGATGATGATCTGTGATGATTATAGATGATTTGAATGATGATTGATGATGAGAGATGGAATATTAATCTGATGAGATGGATCTGAGAGACATGAGATGATAGATATGAGATGGATGATGATGATGATGGATGAGATGAATGAGATGATGATGATGAGAAAGAATAGAGATTGAGAGAGGAGAGAGATGAGGATGGAGAGAGAGAGGAGGAGAGGAGAGAGAGATGGAGGAGAGATGGATGGAGGATGGATGAGGATGGAGAGAGGAGGAGAGGAGGAGGAGAGGATGAGGAGGAGAGGAGAGAGGATGGATGAGAAGAGAGGATGGATGGATGGATGGAGGAGATGACGGATGGATGACATGGAGAGATGGATGGAGATGGATGGAGATGGAGAGATGATGATGGATGGATGGATGGATGGATGATGAGAGATAGAGATCAGACAGATGACAGATTACTAGATAGATATTAGATAGATAGATATATAGATAGATATATAGATTGAGAGATAGAGATATAGACAGAGAGATGTGACAGAGTTCTCCTGTGTTTAATCGGTAGTAACGTCTCCATCAGCGAGTGCTCTGGTGAACACGCCCTCTGTGCGGTGTTTGATTGACAGGTGTGGATGCCGCAGGGAGTGAGTCGTATCTGCTGGTTTGTGCCAGGGGACTGAGCTGCAGCTGTGGGAGCGACACTGCAGCGATCTTTGCTGAAGAACACTAGACAGTCAACAGCAGACGCTGTGATCTACTCTGTTGTGCAGTAGTCTGATCTCTTCTTCTCTGTTCTTCAGTTCCAGTCTATAAAGCCTTTTCAGCACCGTGGCCACATGATTGAGTGAATGATTTAAATCACTCAAGTCTCCTGCTTTAAAGCAGACATGACTGGTTCACTAGTCACGTTTACAACTGTTTCAGCTCCATATTCTGATTGCACTCGTATTCTGAATATGATGTTTATGTGCACAAATATGATTGTCTTAGGTCTACTTATCTACAAGATTTCCCAAGAGAGTCCAGATGCTGCCGTTGGTTATGCAGTATGTGCTCAGTTATTATTTTTATTACACAATTTAATTAGAAACCCTTCAGAAATACCCCAAAACTCGGACTCCAACTGGAAAGAACTGTCCTTGATTCTGATTGGTTGAGCCGCTCGAATCCGCTGTACATTACTCCACAAACATACACCTTTGTTTACTTTGTTGCTTCGGCAACCACTTTGTTCAACGACATCTGTTTCTGAGGAACTACATTGTTTTGGAAGAATACTGTTTTATTAATATCATTACACTTAATTTGCTCTGTTTTATTTTGTGAAACCTTACTAAGTATATGGAATAATGTTTTTATAAAAGCAAGTTTAGAAGCGTGGTTTACAGTGAATTTATAACAGCTAAGGGGTTTTAACAATGCCTCTGTGCTGTTATAAATTCACTGTAAACCACGGCTTATGGGGCTTATTGCTTTATAATAATAAGTGTTAATATAAAATTTAATTCATTGCCATTTCAGAAATGATTTTCCATTCTTTATCACCTTCAGCTAATTATTATCACTCTGTGTCATCACCCATAGTTCTCTGCGGTCTGAGCATGTGAATCTCTCAGTGGATTTTCTGAATAAGGTGTTTACATGCAACAGTCGTTAAAAGAGTGGGAATCAGAATTTGGAGAATTAAAATGTGTGACCCTGGAGCACAAAAACAGTCATAGCACGGGTATATGTGTAGCAATAGCCAACAATACATTGTATGGGTCCATATTATAGATTTTTCTTTTATAAAGATAAGTAAAGATCATGTTTCATGAAGATATTTGTACATTTCTTACCTCAAATACATCAAAACTTAATTTTTGATTAGTAATATGCATTTCTAAGAACTTTAAAGATGATTTTCTCAATATTTAGATTTTTTTTACATCCTCAGATTCCAAATTTTCAAATAGTCATTTATTATTATTAAAAAGCTAATTTATTCAGCTTTCAGATGATTTAAATTAAAAAAAATTGACCCTTATGACTGGTTTTGTGGTCCAAGGTCACATATTTTCTTAAACTGAATCAGGTGATCAGATTGTGGTGTTTAATATGTGACTCCATACTAATCTGAATATTGCCAAATTCTGATTGATATCAGAATATTGATGTGCACGGCTGTAAATGACAAACCTTTGCTGTATGTGATTCAGAATCTGAACAGCCGGATCGGTCTGTCGTTTGTTTGCAGTTTGTTGGGTTCATTTTGCGGTCCTGCGTTTGTCTGCTGTTTAAGGAAATCTGCACTGAAAATCATGTAGTTTTTTCACACGTGTTTGTTCAAACTATCATATACTACATCATTATTTGTCAGAGATATATTTTGTACAAAAAAATGAAGTTGTTTTAACATTAAAAACTATTTAAGAGTGAATAAATTAGAAATAAAGTTGGCTTATTTATTTAACTCCGAGAGAATTCAAATGATTTGTTTTGGAAAGATGTGTCCAGTTTAAACCAGTCCAGTTTATGCTGTATCGCTGGTCTAAGCCTGGAAAGTGTGAGGATAACACCTGAGGATATTTTCAGCAGATTAGTCTCCACAACTATAGTGACTTTTAGGGTTAGCTGGTCTAGGTCATGGATTTTTACTTTGCCATCGTAACACTAACCCTAATCAATAAGCTGCAACAAAATGCCTTTAAAACCAGCTCAGGTCCGTCTTAGTCTAGTTTTAAGTGTTTTTTTTCTTCTTCAGCAAAGTGAGTAGTAATAAACACAAGTGTACTGACTTCGTTCTGGGAGCATTGTGGCTTTTGTACACTTAAATGAGTGGGTGTGGCTTCTGTCCTCTGTACGGAGTGGGTGTGGCTTCACTCAAATGGAGTGGGTGTGTTTTTGTCCTTTGGATAGAGTGGGTGTGGCTTCTGTCCTCTGACGGGAGTGGGTGTGGCTTCTGTCCTCTGTATGGAGTGGGTGTGGCTTCTGTCCTCTGGAGTGGGTGTGGCTTCTGTCCTGTACGGAGTGGGTGGCTTCTGTCCTCTGTATGGGAGTGGGTGTGGCTTCTGTCCTCTGCACGGAGTGGTGTGGCTTCTGTCCTCTGCACGGAGTGGGTGTGGCTTCTGTGCTCTGAAATGAGTGGTGTGGCTTCTGTCCTCTGTACGGAGTGGGTGTGGCTTCTGTCCTCTGTGGAGTGGGTGTGGCTTCTGTCCTCTGTGAGTGGTGTGGCTTCTGTCCTCTGTGCGGAGTGGGTGTGGCTTCTGTCCTCTGTGGGAGTGGGTGGCTTCTGTCCTCGGAGTGGGTGTGGCTTCTGTCCTCTGTGAGTGGGTGTGGCTTCTGTCCTCTGTGGAGTGGGTGTGGCTTCTGTCCTCTGTTGGAGTGTGTGTGGCTTCTGTCCTCTGTTGGGAGTGGGTGTGGCTTCTGTCCTCTGTGCGGAGTGGGTGTGGCTTCTGTCCTCTGTATGGAGTGGGTGTGGCTTCTGTCCTCTGTACGGTGGGTGTGGCTTCTGTCCTCTGTACGGAGTGGGTGTGGCTTCTGTTTCTTGTGATGATCAGCTGTCAGTTTCAGGTTGAGGTTCTGATGCTGAGCGCGGTGACTGACCTGTGTGGTTTTGACTTGGATGGCTACAGAAACATCATCCTGAGTGAGTGTGTTTTATGAGAACACGTGACATACAGACTGATGTTGTGTTCAGTATCATCTTCTGTCATTGTGTTCGGTGTATTACTCCCCCTAACGGTGAATCCCAAGCCATGGACGTGTTTGACTCTGTGCTGTTCTGACTGTGGAGATTAAAGCCCTTTGTATTCTTTGTCAGCCTAAATAAAATCTTCAAGAATATAAGTTAATATTTAAATCATTTATATACACATTCACATGTTCACTGTTCTCTGATGTCAGTTAATAGTCACACTGATAAGCAGGTAAACAACAAATATTTAATACTTTTTCTTGAGTGTATTATTTTGAGTGTTTTTATCTTAAAATTATGTATTATTTTTATTGATGATTTTATTAATTATTAGCTTTTCATCAGTACGTGAAACCCAGTTTGGGAAAATATGCTTTAAATAAATAATTAATCCTAAATACAGAATTATGTGATCATATATATGTACATCACATTTAAATTGTATATATATATATATATATATATATATATATATTTATAAAAATTGGGATTTATTTTATTATATGTATATATTATTAGAAATATTTAATATGAATATGAATATTTTATTTAATATTTTATTTTCATTTATTAAAATTAAATATATATATTTATATTTATTTTCTGTAACAATGCTGTGTTTTGTGACCTGTATTCTAATACTGAATTTATTTATAATGGCTCTTCTTTTGAAGCCATAAATGGCCTTGAAATTGTCCTTAAATGTTTTAAATAAATGTTATATAGCTGCTCACATCAAATAATTAAATATTTATATAAATGTATAAAATGATACACTGTTCAGAATTAAGCTGCATGTTGAGAAATAGAGATTTATTTGGATTTGTAATCATGAAAAACAGTTGAACAGAATACAGTGAACACAATATTGCCTACTTCTTTAGAAAAGTAGTGCATTAAACAACACACATTATACAAAGATATATATTCAGAACAGAAGATTGTCACATAGTCGTCATCTATTCTGCATGTTTTATTCCACAAGTGCCAAAATTATGATGAGAATGTTCTGTATTTAATGTCCTCATCAGAAAATCAGAAAGTTGGTAAAAACAGTAACATTATATCAGTTAATGAAATATGTATTTTTTTCAATAGCTTACACACATTTTCAAAACTTTGCCTCTTTTTTTCCCACAAATCCAAGAATTAATATACCAACCTATTAAAGCTCTGAAATCTGTTTTGCACCTTTGTAATAAACTGATATTGCATTGCACACACAACATGCAACATCTCTTGCAAAATGAAGCACTGCATTCAAAATATCACAAACACATCTCAGAAGCAAAAATGTGTCTTGCAAACACATTTTCCATAACATTATAGTTTTGGATATACACACACACAGTTATTCATGAGCTCTTGTGTACATTTATGCACAAGATTGAAAGTAATTTTCAGAGAGATGTTAAAAAAATTCACAGTTAACATGAAAGCAAGATCGAAACTTTTTTTTTTACTGTAAACAGTTGTGTTTGTGAATACAGTATTACACAGTATGAAAGAAAAGAAACTCATCAAGCATGTGTAGTTGTGTAGTTGTGTGTTTGTAGCTCTAAAGCATGATTGCTCGGTGTGAAGCACATGTGCGGAGTTACTGGTGAATTACTGTCATTATGATTGCTTGTGTTTGAAAAAGAAAATCACGATACTAGATTTTTGTGTTTGTGTTTTGAAAAAAGTGCATAAAGTCAAAGGCCAAGATTTAGTGTATAGTGTGTGCTTCTGCTGTTTGAGTGTCAGCTTTCAGAAATTGTGTGACAAGTAAAGATTTTGAAAAAAAAACTGTAATTATAATGTTGCTACTGTATTTTCTATGGTAACCGGTTCTCTACCGTAAATTCTCCAGAGTTAGTTTTCCAGCGCTGGTTCACACACACACTGAAGGTGGCGCTGTGCTTCACATGTAGAGTCCGGCGGCGGGGTACAGCATGAAGGGGGCGATGCTGTGCTGCGCTGGGCTCTCCAGCATGTGTTTGCGGTAATAACGGCGCAGTGCCGGGCTGCTGGGGTGCTGCTGTCTGACGTGGAGAAAGTATTCGTCCGGCCGGTTGGAGGTGAAGCCGCAGTCCTCGCACACGAAGATCTTGGAGCGCCGCTGGCGGTATGCGTACTGCTGCCGGACGCCGTGGATCTTCCGCAGGTGAGACTCCAGAGAGCAGCGCTGCGTGAAGGCTTTCTCACACAGATCACAGCGGTACGGACGGATACCTGCGCAGAGAGAGAGAGACACTGCAGCTGCTCAAAACATGCTTACTGTTCATGCAGTCTTTCTTTTATATCACAAATCATTAGGAGATTAAGATCACGTTCCATGAAGATATTTAGTACATTTCCTACCATAAATATATCAAAACTTAATTTTGATTATTAATATGCATTGCTAAGAACTTCATTTGAACAACTTTAAAGATGATTTTCTCAATATTTAGATTTTTTTGCACCCTCAGATTCCAGATTATCATATAGTTGTATCTCAGCCAAATATTGTCCGATCATAACAAACCATACATCAATGGAAATATGATTTATTTGTTGGTGCTTGTACATCAGTGTCATTCATCTATCATTTCCTCTGATTTTAGAGATTACTCGTGGTTAAGGTTAGGTTTAGATGTAGGGACATGGTCAAGACTCGAACACACATCTAACGCTAATGTTTTGTAATAAATATTTCCCTCATAAGACTAAAATAGATTCTGAACTGTTTGAACTGGTCTGAAAAAAATAGATTTTTCAGAAACTTATATTGATCCATTTTTATAATTTTTGCTTCATATTTATGATGTTGTTGATTTTATTTAATTTGTATTTACCTTGGTTTCTTTAACTCTTTCCCTGCCAGCGTTTTTGTTGATTTTCACTAAAATGTAATTGCCCCCAGAATATTTTGCTGTATGAATATCTGAACATGCAACACATCAAAATAAAGATCAGACCATCTACTTAAAAATAATTATCAGTTTTATTCTAGCTTCAAGTATTGTTTTTTAATCAACACTTGAATGTAGGTAGGTTTCCTAAAAAGCAACATTTTGAGCAAAAAGCAGAGAAAATCGAATTTGTATCAAATAATCTGGATCATATTCAGTAATATTATCAAAGCAAAGATGCAGTAGTTGGCTTCCATCAGTATCCCAAAGCTTGCACAGTCCTTGACCTCTTTCTGGATCCACATTTCACTCGCTAACATTAGGCAGTTTTCATTTATATGCGATTAGTGTTGATGATTGCATTATTTTAAGTCTTGTACCACTCAGATGAACTCAATTTATAAAAAAATTAATACAAATAATTCAGGTCCAAATGATCCAAGGGAAGGATGGAGGTTAAAGCCACAGTACGCAATTTCTGAGAAGTGCTGATGAAAGAGCACCAAAACACACTTGTGGCCAATCAGCAGCAAGGGGCGTGTCCATTAATGAAGGGGCGGTGCCTGTGTTGCATAGCCTGTTGGTGAATTTAGGGGCGGAGCTATCAAGATAGGGGTGTTTGTTTTTGGTGGTTCCCAGAAATCACTGCACCTTTAACTGATTAACCTGTTTAATACTGGAGCTGCTTTGAAACGATCAAAATATTACTATCGAAAATAATGATAACGTGCCTCAATTAAATAAAACAAACTTCATTTATTTCAATTTCAAACTGGAATAAAAATGAATGAAAACTATCAACATGTTTAAAATAACTAATAAAAGCACACAACAAAATAACTGAAATTAACTCAATTTAAAATTAAAACAACATCTAAAAATAAAAATTATTCAAAATATTAATAAAATAAATAGTATTTCAAACATATGACAATAACCCTGCTGGGCATCATAATGCAACATTTTTTAATTAGTTTGAAGTGAGTAAGATTTATTTAAAACAAAATTAATACATTTATTAAGAACACATTAAATTGATCAAAAGTGACAGAAAATACATCTCTAATGTTCCAGAACATTTCTATTTCAGATAAATGCTGTTCTTCTGAACTTTCTATTCATCTGTGAATCCTGAAAAATAACATCTATAACGGTTTCCACAAATAATAATTATCAAAATGATAATAATCAGAAATGTTTCTTGAGCAGCAAATCAGTATATTATTATGATTTCTGAAGATCATGTGACACTGAAGACTTCAGTAATGAAGCTGAAAATACAGATTTGATCACAGAAATAAGTGACAGTTTAACAGATATTCATATAGAGAACAGATATTTTACATTATAATAATATTTCAAAATATTACAGCTTTTACTAAACATTTTTCCAAATTAAATGAATGAGCATCGGTACAAGATATTTATATACTTCAGAGAGGTACTATTATAGTTTCTAATATTTTGAATTAGATTTTAATCTATCGTCCGGTTTAATTTTGATTTCAATTCATATTTTAGTAATTTAGTTTTGTGGTTTTGTCAGTTTATACATGTGTTTATATAGTTTTAGTTCTTTCAGGACATCAAGTTAAACTGAATGATAAATGTTGCCTTGTCAACTAGCTAAAATAAGTGTTTTATATATATATATATATATATTTTTTTTTCAGATGTTTATTTTATTAACTACTCACACATTTTCAAAACTTTGCCTCTTTTTTTCAAAACTTCACACAAATCAACAATTGCACACACAACATGCAAAATGCATCACATCTCTAAATATCTCAAAAGCAAATATGTGCAAACACCTTTGCCATAATATTAATTCCTGTTAGATGTGTGTTACTGAGAGAACTGTGTGTTGTGTTTTGTCAAAGGCAGATAATTAGAGTCTGGTTTTGCAGATTTGGTGTGTTTCTGCTGTTTGAGTGTCAGCTTTCAGAAACTGTGACAAGGAAAGATTGTGTGTGTGTGTGTGTGTGTAACGCGCTCTGAAGACCCGAACTGAACCAATTGACTCGCGAAACGCGCTCTGAAGACCCGAACTGAACCAACTGACTCGCGAAACGCGCTCTGAAGCCCCAATTGACTGCGAAACGCGCCTGAAGACCCGAACTGAACCAATTGACTCGCGAAACGCGCTCTGAAGACCGAACTGAACCAATTGACTCGCTAAACGCGCCTGAAGACCCGAACTGAACCAACTGACTCGCGAAACGCGCCCTGAAGCACCGAACTGAACCAACTGACTCGCGAAACGCGGAACTGAACCAATTGACTCGCGAAACGCGCTGAAGACCCGAACTGAACCAATTGACTCGCGAAACGCGCTCTGAAGACCCGAACTGAACCAATTGACTCGCGAAACGCGCTCTGAAGCCCCGAACTGAACCAATTGACTCGCGAAACGCGCTCTGAAGCCCCGAACTGAACCAATTGACTCGCGAAACGCGCTCTGAAGCCCCCAATTGACTCGCGAAACGCGCTCTGAAGCCCCAATTGACTCGCGAAACGCGCTCTGAAGCCCCGAACTGAACCAATTGACTCGCGAAACGCGCTCTGAAGACCCGAACTGAACCAATTGACTCAAACGCGCTCTGAAGCCCCCAATTGACTCGCGAAACGCGCTCTGAAGCCCCCAATTGACTCGCGAAACGCGCTCTGAAGCCCCGAACTGAACCAATTGACTCGCGAAACGCGCTCTGAAGCCCTGAACTGAACCAATTGACTCGCGAAACGCGCTCTGAAGCCCGAACTGAATCAAATGACTCGAAACGCGCTCTGAAGACCCGAACTGAACCAATTGACTCGGCGAAATGCGCTCTGAAGCCCCAATTGACTCGAAACGCGCTCTGAAGACCCGAACTGAACCAACTGACTCGCGAAACGCGCTCTGAAGACCCGAACTGAACCAATTGACTCGCGAAACGCGCTCTGAAGACCCGAACTGAACCAATTGACTCGCGAAACGCGCTCTGAAGACCCGAACTGAACCAATTGACTCGCGAAACGCGCTCTGAAGACCCGAACTGAACCAATTGACTCGCGAAACGCGCTCTGAAGACCCGAACTGAACCAATTGACTCGCGAAACGCGCTCTGAAGACCCGAACTGAACCAATTGACTCGCGAAACGCGCTCTGAAGCCCTGAACTTAACCAATTGACTCGCGAAACGCGCTCTGAAGACCCGAACTGAACCAATTGACATTCAAACGCTCTGAAGCCCGAACTGAACCAATTGACTCGCAAACGCGCTCTGAAGCCCCCAATTGACTTGCCGAAACGCGCTCTGAAGACCCGAACTGAACCAATTGACTCGCGAAACGCGCTCTGAAGACCCGAACTGAACCAATTGACTCGCGAAACGCGCTCTGAAGACCCGAACTGAACCAATTGACTCAAACGCGCTCTGAAGACCGAACTGAACCAATTGACTCGCGAAACGCTCTGAAGACCTGAACTGAACCAATTGACTCGCAAACGCGCTCTGAAGACCCGAACTGAACCAATTGACTCAAACGCGCCTGAAGCCCCGAACTGAATCAAATGATTTCGCGAAACGCGCCTGAAGACCCGAACTGAACCAATTGACTCGAAACGCGCTCTGAAGACCCGAACTGAACAAATTGACTCGCTAAACGCGCCTGAAGACCCGAACTGAACCAATTGACTCGCCAAACGCGCTCTGAAGCCCCGAACTGAATCAAATGACTCTAAACGCAGCCTCTGAAGCCGAACTGAACCAATTGACTCGAAACGCGCTCTGAAGCCCGAACTGAACCAATTGACTCGGAAACGCGCCTGAAGCCCGAACTGAACCAATTGACTAAACGCGCTCTGAAGCCCGAACTGAACCAATTGACTCGCGAAACGCGCCTGAAGCCCCGAACTGAACCAATTGACTCGCGAAACGCAGCTGAAGCCCGAACTGAACCAAATTGACTCGCGAAACGCGCTCTGAAGCCCGAACTGAACCAATTGACTCGCAAACGCGCTCTGAAGACCCGAACTGAACCTATTGACTCGCGAAACGCGCTCTGAAGCCCCGAACTGAACCAATTGACTGAAACGCGCTCTGAAGCCCGAACTGAACCTATTGACTCGCGAAACGCGCTCTGAAGCCCCCAATTGACTCACAAACGCGCTCTGAAGCCCCCAATTGACAAGCGAAACGCATCTGAAGCCCGAACTGAACCAATTGACTCGAAACGCGCCTGAAGCCCCGAACTGAACCAATTGACTCGAAACGCGCTCTGAAGCCCGAACTGAACCTATTGACTGAAACGCGCTGTGAAGCCCGAACTGAACCAATTGACTCGCAAAACGCCGCTCTGAAGACCCGAACTGAACCTATTGACTCGCGAAACGCGCTCTGAAGCCCCGAGCTGAACCAATTGACTCACGAAACGCGCTCTGAAGCCCCGAACTGAACCAATTGACTCGCGAAACGCACTCTGAAGTCCCGAACTGAACCAATTGACTCGCGAAACGCGCTCTGAAGCCCCGAACTGAACCAATTGACTCGCGAAACGCGCTCTGAAGCCCCGAACTGAACCAATTGACTCGCGAAACGCGCTCTGAAGCCCCAAACTGAACCAATTGACTCGCGAAACGCGCTCTGAAGCCCGAACTGAACCAATTGACTCGCAAACGCGCGCTCTGAAGCCCCCAATTGACTCGCGAAACGCGCTCTGAAGCCCCAATTGACTCACAAACGCGATCTGAAGCCCCGAACTGAACCAATTGACTCGCGAAACGCGCTCTGAAGCCCTGAACTGAACCAATTGACTCGAAACGCCGCTCTGAAGCCCGAACTGAACCAATTGACTCGCAAACGCTCTGAAGCCCCGAACTGAACCTATTGACTCGCCAAACGCGCCTGAAGCCCGAACTGAACCAATTGACTCATGAAACGCGCTCTGAAGACCCGAACTGAACCAATTGACTCGCGAAACGCTCTGAAGACCCGAGCTGAACCAATTGACTCATGAAACGCGCTCTGAAGCCCCGAACTGAACCAATTGACATGAAACGCGCTCTGAAGCCCGAACTGAACCAATTGACTCTGAAACGCCGCACTGAAGACCTGAACTGAACCAATTGACTCAAACGCGCTCTGAAGCCCTGAACTGAACCAATTGACTCAATGTTATGAAACGCCTGTTTGGCAGATGTGAGGTGTTTTGTGTGTAAAGTGTGGCTGATCGTGAAGTTTTCCTTCCAAACGCCGAGATCTGGCTGTATGACTTACAGAGTGGACTGTGGTGAGAGTGTGTGTGTGTGTGTGTGTGTGTGTGTGTGTGTGTGTGTGTGTGTGTGTGTGTGAGAGAGAGTGTGTGTGTGTGTGAGTGCGCAATGCGGTGTGCGTGTGTGTGTGTGTGTGAGTGATGAGATCGCGTGCGTGTGTGTGTGTGTGTGTGTGTGTGTGAGTGATGAGATCTCACCGTGTGTGTGAGTGATGAGATCTGACCGTGTGTGTGTGTGTGTGTGTGTGTGCGTGTGTGTGTGTGTGTGTGTGTGTGTGTGTGTGTGTGTGTGTGTGTGTGTGTGTGTGTGTGTGTGTGAGTGATGAGATCTGACCGGTGTGTGTGTGTGTGTGTGTGTGTGTGTGTGTGTGTGTGTGTGTGTGTGTGTGTGTGTGTGTGTGTGTGTGTGTGTGTGTGTGTGTGTGTGTGTGTGTGTGTGTGTGTGTGTGTGTGTGTGTGAGTGATGAGATCTCACCGGTGTGTGTTCTCATGTGTCTCTTCAGGTCGAAGGTGTCGTTGAAGCCCTTCCCGCAGAACCTGCAGGGGTGTCTCTTGAGCATACTGTGGCACTTGAGGTGACGCGTCAGCATGCGCTGCAGGGGAAACACTTTATGACACATGGAGCACAGGAACTCCGACGAGCCGCCGGATTCACGCGCCTGGAAGCAGAGCGAGAGACACATGAGCTTCCTGAAGATGCAGATCCAAACCCTGAGGATCTACAGCGCATCTTCACCTTGTTCACCGGCACCGAGGCTAGTGCAGGAGGAGGACGAGAACTGTGTGCCAGCTGAACTCTCTCCATCCCATAATCCTCCCTGTGACGCTCCAGAGCAGGTGTGTGTTTGTGTACGGCATGAGCGCGCTCAGACACTGACTCCAGACCAGCGCTGGGAGTCTGAACAGACACTGAAACACACACATTACACGGTTACAGACCGTCATTTGTTTTCCTGAAATACATATATACTGTATATTTAGCCCATATGTATATATCATTTATTTTTCTTTATTTTAATAATAAATTAAAATAATGGAAATAATAATAATAATTTGTTTTGTTCTTTATTTTATTATATTTATTTTGTATTTATAATAGTAATTTTTGTTTTATAATAATGTAAATAATCATTATTATTTTGTATTGTATTATTTTTTATAATAATAATCAAATAAAATAGTCAATAAATAACAATTATACAAAATAAAACCTTCAGAACCCAAAATAAAATAAGCCAGTATAGTATTTTTGTGTTTCATAATAATAAATGATAATATAATACTAATAATAATTATTATTTTCATTGTTTATTTTATAATAATACAAATAAAACAATCAAAAATAACAATATACAAAATAAAACCTTCAGAACCCAAAAATAAACCAGTATATTTTTTGTTTTATAATAATAAATAATAATAATTATTATTATTTTAATTGTTTATTTTATAATAATAAAATAAAAAAATAACAACCCTATACAAAATAAAAACTTCAGAAACCAAAAATAAACCAGTATAGTATTTATTTTATAATAATAAATAATAATTTGTATTATGTTACTTTTTTGTTACTTTTTTGTTTCTATTATATATTTCAACAAAATAGACAAAAAACTCTTTGCCTTTATAATGTTTCTTTATTTCTACGATGTTTAAATAAATGAATGTAAACTTCTGTGAACAGTTCTTGATGGAAAGTCTTTGTTCTAACTCTATGTGTGAGAATAGAGTCTCATAATCAACATTCATATGTGAATAAACATAAATACATAACAAATACAGCAGTTTTCAGACATTTCTGTTCATGTTTATCGTCGTGTCATCGTTCATTCGCCCTCGTGTCGTTCAAACTCTTTCCTTCTTCTGTGAAACACAATCGAAGAATATTGAAAACGCAGATTTATGGATTTTAATTCATTTTCATTTTGATTCTCTAAATATAGATTTTTAAAATCAACCATTTTCAGTTGATGTGTGAACAAATCTGAACATCGGAAGCCGTTGAAAGAACTTAACGAAATAAATCATGAATCATATATTCAATTAATCAAAAAGATAATATCAATAATATCAATAATAAATCACATTTAACTCAGGAAGGACATTCTGTGTTTACAAACTCCATATAGTCAGCTGAAAAAATAACTCATTATGATCAATATATGCACTATATTACATATTCATGATATTTTACTGAACTTTGATATTTAATATATGTCTGAATAAATCCATCATGATAAGTTATGATATCCACTGTTTATGTATTTATATTCCAGCAACACACTAAAGTAGAAACTACAATATTTAGCATTGTTTATTTCATCATTAAAACTGAATAATGTATATAGATGAATATTAATGAGTAATGTAATGATCAATAAATCATTAGAATAAAACGGAAAACACAATGTTTATTTTATGATTAAAATAGAAGGTTATGCTTTATTTTCAGGTCATTGTTACAGTGTTAATTACACTTAATTACTGAGTTCTATTAACTAACTACATGTACTTCTACGGTTAGGGTTACTTCCATGTAATTATGCATAATTAAAATAGAGCGTGTTACAAGGACACCTTAAAATAAAGAATAGTTATTTTATTTTAATTATAAAATAGTTATATAATTTATTAATTGAATTTATTTTTTGTAGTGTTTGCAATCGATTTATTTTAGCTACATTTAAATAAACAAATTTAGTTGACTAACTTTCATCATTTTTATATTTAAACGTAGCTAAAATAAATATATTGCAACCACTTACCTTCAAAAACTGAGTAGAATTTTATCAAAAACAGTTTTATTTTATAATACGTTTTATGTGCATTTTCTGGGTTTGTTTACAGATGGCGTTCATCGAGTGCTGTACCGACTGACCGGTACACAGGCGGTCCTCCTGCAGCGGATGGCCTTTATGTCCAAATGAATCGAATTGAATTGAATCACAAGTTTGTGGATCAGAATCTCCGTCTCTACGCCTGCGACCGAACCACACTGGACTCCTCTGGCTTCAGACGCAGAAGGGTTCTCTTCGTTTGTGTTGCGCAGGAGAAGTGCGCTCAGGTTTGGAGACGGGCGGAGGGTTTTTTGGGTAGCGTACCTGTGTTGGGACTGAAGCAGGGCTCCGGGTCCGGCTCCGGGTCCGGCTCCGGCTCCTTCCACTGCCATCCGGCGCAGGCCGCCTGCTTTCTCTTGACCAGGAACGAGCGAGGCATCTCCAGACTGCTTTACGGCGTGCTGTCTAGAGAGTCAATCTGAGAGCGGATGATTTCCATATCTCTGGAGAGAGGAGGACACACCTGTGCTTTAACTGCTGCTCCGCTGGTTTGCATGCCAGGTAGAGAGAATCTGGTCTCCTCATTTAACTGGACCTGCCATGCAAATGGTCCTCCGGCGGCGCGGGGCTGAAGGGCACAGCAAGCTCAGCCACACTGCTAGGAAAATCCTGCTTTTATTTCACGTTCCAGTTGATTGTCTGTCGGGTTTATGTCACCTAAACTGGGACAAAAGCAATTCAAATCTCCTGCTTTACTGTTGACTATCGGTTAACCTCCCGGTCGAGGAGCTTGAATGGCTTTCTCTAGTCCTAACAGGTGTGCTTTTCTTCTTCACACGACAAAAGCATCGCCATCAGTTATTTGTCAGTCTAACGGCGTCTGTGACAAAAACACTGCAAATAAGCTGCTGGATAGAGACATATAAATATATATCTAAAACAAGATTTCTCATTTTCATTTACTTTAAGCTGATGCACTGAAATGAGACAAATTAAAACTGTGTAAAATAAACCTAAAGCTGAGAGTAACAAAGTATATTAAAATTAATTATAATAAAAGGACAAAAGCACACAACAAAAAAATGTAAATAAAATAAGTGACGTTAAAAAGAGAAACTGATTTTAAAAGAAAAACTGATTGAAAATATTAATAAAATCTGTAATCGTATCTCAATGATATTCATTGAAATGAATGTTAACTCTGAAATCGAAATTAAAATATTTAAAAATTAAGCTATTTACCATGACAACAGCTCTTATTTTCATCTACTTTAAATTTATGTAATATGAAAACTGAAATAAAAATGAATAAAAACTGCATAGACATTAAAAAACAAACTGAAATTAATTCACGTTCAAGCACTAAAATTGCACTGAACTGGAAAATACAACTAAAGCTGAAATAAATAAAAGTATATAAAAATAACGAGGATAAAAATATGCAAATGAAAAAGTTAATTGAAATGAATATTAACTCTGAAATAAAAATGAAAATCTAAAACTATTTAAAGATTTTATTTAAGCTATTTACCATGGCAACATCTCTTTTTTCATACTTTAAATTGATGTCAAATTAAATAAAATGAATAAAAACTATAGACATTTAAAACCCAGCTGAAATGAGTTTAAGCTGAATGACTAAAATAATGACTAGAAATGTGTCAAAATTAATCGGATAGTAATATTAAAAACAACAACAACAATAATTTATTCACACTCATTTACACTGAATAAATAAACTGAAATAAAAATATATAGACATCATTAAAAGCTCGCTGAAATGGGTTCAAGTTGAAGGACTAATTAATACAATTAATACGAAATTAATACAATTGTTATATTAAAAATAATAAAAATGAACACAACACAAAACAACACAATTAATACACATTTAATATTAACATCAAAAACAGAAAATATAAAAAATAAACTATGAATAAAAACAGATATGCGTTGCATTGCGCTGGATTCTGAACAGCAGATAAAGCCTGTATAATAAGAGAAAGTGTTATATAATAATGATGACTTGACTGACGTGGTTTAAGCAGAAGTTAAGCAGATTTACTAGCACTGATGTAATGCACTACGAGCAGTTGTTCTGTGTTCATGTTGAAGGACACACAGTACACTGGATACCGTCATGCACACACTCGCTGTAACTGTATGCAAATGTGTTGAGGGAGAGAGAGCAGGAGCGCGTCTGCGCCGAGCTTTCGAGAGCCGAACCGTACACACACATCAAACAGTCCAGTGCACACTCATTTGCATGTTTCTGTGAGCGCTGGCCTGCTCAGACACGAAGACGCTTGGGCACAGCGTTTGACTGGGAAATGTCTCTGTTTGTAATGTGAACCACACCCGCTGGACACAAACACAGCCAAGAGTCCTGCAGCGCGAGCCTCTTAATGTGTCCAGTGCTTCGGCAATCACGACTTCTTACCATGCAAGTAAAGCACTTCAATCTGAATCCGGTTGTGATGAATATTTGTGTCAATTGGGTCACTTTATGACTTTGAAATGATATTTTGCATCACTCTGATTGCTTTAAATCAACCTCAGGCATTATTTGGACAGGGTTAATAGTAGGGTAAATGAATCAAACATCAGGCCTACTTTAGATTTTCTTAATAAAACCCATCTTGCTTTTGATAACAGATGCATACATGTCAAGCGTTTATAATATGTGACCCTGGAGCACATAAGCAGCACAGGTATATTTGGAGCAATAGACAACAATACATTGTATGAGTCAAAATTATCTATTTTTTCCTTTATGCCAAAAATCATTAGGATATTAAGATCATGTTCCATGAAGATATTTAGTAAATTTCCGACCGTAAACATATCAAAACTTAATATTTGATTATTAATATGCATTGCTAAGAATTCATTTGAACAACTTTAAAGATGATTTTCTCAATATTTAGATTTATTTGCAGATTTTCAAATATTGTCCGATCATAACAAACCATACATCAATGGAAAGATTATTTAGTCATCTTTCAGATTATCTATACATCTCCATTTCAGAAAATTGCCCCTAGTGATTGTTTTTGTGGTCCAGGGTCACATGAGGTTTCCAGTAATGTTGAAACTCATTTTCATGCTTAAAGGGATAGTTCACATAAAATGAAAACCATGTCATTGTTTACTCATCCCCTTGTTGTCCCAAACAAGATCGTTTGAAGAATGTTGGGAACCAAACAGCTGTTGGTAGCCATTGATTTCCATGTATGGAAAGGAAGTGAATGGCTACCGTGGACTGTTTGGCTACACACATTATTCAAAATATCTTCCTTTGTGTTCGACTGAAGAAACAACCCCATAAAGGTTTGGAATCATTTGAGAGTGGGTGACAGGGTTTTTATTTAGGGGTGCACTGTCCCTTTAAGAACGCTTTTGTAAATGGAAAGTCACACTCATAAAAAATGAAACATGGACACTGCTTATTAAAGAAAACCTTCTTTACATGTATTCCAGTGTTTTATAACATCTCGCTGACTACAGTTCAGTCTGTTCGCAGATCAGTGCTGTGACGTCACCGTATGCAAATCTGGCGGCCCGAAGAACACGCCCACAGCTGTTCGCGTGTGTCCTCTATCTGTTCTTCACTATAGACATAAATCAGTTCACTTTCTATTCTTTATTTTCACTGGTTTGTGTTTGGATTGTGTGAATGTGTTCTGTCAGAATCATTTCAATGAGAAAACGTGAAGCACCTGTGCAAATGATTAATAAACAAATTGACTTCTCTTGACTAATTGCTTTAGTTTAAGCATGATAAAGAAAATTGAAAAACTGCATTTAATTAATGTTTATTTCAAGTGTCTAGAAGTCTAGAAGTACTTTGTTTAGATTGTGTGACTGCTGTAGATAACAGAAATAGAAAGCTATTTTCTGTGAATGTGCGAGACTTCCGGTTCATTAGCCTCTATCGGTAAATAACTAATAACTAAAAGAAAACAAATAGGACATTTGTGAGAGAGTTGACATTGTATTTATATATTATCATTTACATATGTGACAGATCATCATCAAAATCAGTCTAAGGGTCACATTGAAACATCATTTATACAAACACCTGAATAAATAATAATTCCATTGATGTATGTTTGTGTTATGAAAGGACAATATTTGGCTGAGATACAACTATTAGAAAATCTGGAATCTGAGGGTGTAAAAATCTCTATATGAGAAAATCATCTTTAAAGTTGTCCAAATGAAGTTGTTTGCAATGCATATTACTAATCAAAACTTAAGTTTTGATATATTTGATGTAGTACATTTACAAGATATCTTAATGTAACATGATCTTAATATCCTAATGATTTTTGGCATAAAAGAAAAATGTATAATTTTGACCAATACAATATATTGTTGCTACAAATATACCTGTGCTGCTTATGACTGCTTTTGTGCTCCAGGGTCACAATGTTGGACATCAACACGTGTTTTTCCAGTTTAGTTGATCTGTTCACTAGTGACATTTACACAAAACATCCACAAGAGTTCAGCAAAGAGCTCGAGTCAAACATCATCATCATCCGGTTCTTATGAATAACTGCACCAGATATGCTGATCATTCTTATCATTCATGCATTATAAACTCATAGCCTACTTGATAACAATCTGAGCAATCTTTCCAGCTACCAGTGGACGTTCTCGGGTTTGCTCAAAGTTATGATGAAACGTTCCTCTGTAACGTTATTAATTGAATGTTCTTTCAAAGTTATCTGGTGATGATAACTCATGTGTCCTCAAAACATTAGCACAATAACGGTATTCATATTTTGTTAATGGATTGTTTGATTCTTAAATGTTTTAGTTGAACGTTCATCTAACATTTTGAAAAGTTACTAGTTTCAGACATTTCAAAGAACATTCAAAAGTAATGCATAATTTTGGAAAATTCTCCAATGGAATTTATTCACATACCAAATAAAGTTTTAAAAACTTTATAACTCAAAAACGTCTTAAAGCATATTTTTGTCAGCTGGGTTGCATTATAAATGAAAGAAGTGTACAAGTGTTTTCCTAGTTATCTGTTCAATAACTAGTGACATTTACACAAAACCTCCACAAGAGTTCAGCAAAGAGCTCGAGTCACTCTGTTCATCACAGCTTGCTTATTTGGAGACCAATAGAAATACAAGTAATGAATAGAGATACAAGTACTGAATAGAGATACAAGTATTGAATAGAGATAAAAGTGTTGAATAGAGATACGAGTACTGAATAGAGATACAAGTATTGAATAGAGATACAAGTATTGAATAGAGATACAAGTACTGAATAGAGATACAAGTATTGAATAGAGATACAAGTATTGAATAGAGATACAAGTATTGAATAGAGATACAATTATAGCATAGAGATACAAGTATTGAATAGAAATACAAGTCCTGAATAGAAATACAAGTACTGAATAGAGATACAAGTACTGAATAGAGATACAAGTACTGAATAGAGATACAAGTACTGAATAGAGATACAAGTATTGAATAGAGATACAAGTACTGAATAGAGATACAAGTATTGAATAGAGATACAAGTATTGAATAGAGATACAAGTATTGAATAGAGATAAAAGTGTTGAATAGAGATACAAGTACTGAATAGAGATACAAGTATTGAATAGAGATACAAGTATTGAATAGAAATACAAGTCCTGAATAGAAATACAAGTCCTGAATAGAGATACAAGTATTGAATAGAGATACAAGTACTGAATAGAGATACAATAACTGAATAGAGATACAAGTACTGAATAGAGATACAATAACTGAATAGAGATACAAGTATTGAATAGAGATACAAGTACTGAATAGAGATACAAGTATTGAATAGAGATACAATAACTGAATAGAGATACAAGTACTGAATAGAGATACAATAACTGAATAGAGATACAAGTACTGAATAGAGATACAATAACTGAATAGAGATACAAGTACTGAATAGAGATACAATAACTGAATAGAGATACAAGTATTGAATAGAGATACAAGTACTGAATAGAGATACAAGTATTGAATAGAGATACAAGTACTGAATAGAGATACAAATATTGAATAGAGATACCAGTACTGAATAGAGATACAAATATTGAATAAATATACCAGTACTGGATAGAGATACAAGTACTGAATAGAGATACAAGCACTGAATAGAGATACAAGTATTGAATAGAGATACAAGTATTGAATAGAAATACAAGTCATGAATAGAGATACACTAACTGAATAGAGATACAAGTCATGAATAGAGATACAAGTACTGAATCGAGATACAAGTATTGAATAGAGATACAATTATTGCATGGAGATACAAGTACTGAATAGCGATACAAGTATTGAATAGAGATACAAGTCATGAATAGAAATACAAGTCATGAATAGAGATACAAGTACTGAATAGAGATACAAGTATTGAATAGAGATACAAGTACTGAATAGAGATACAAGTATTGAATAGAGATACAAGTATTGAATAGAGATACAAGTATTGATCACAGTTAGTCAGACCTCACAGAGAATAGGGAACGTGCTCATATGGATGATTTTGTAATCTTCTGCTGATATGTCCAGCCATACTGCATTCATTGTGTCCAGGAGTGACGTGTATGAGGTTGGTGGTCATAAACCTTCCACCTCCGTGAGGAACAGAAGTCCTCTGTGGGGTTGAGGAATGGCGAGTAAGGTGGAAGGAAAAGGGACATCATCCTGGCATGGGCTGAAAAACCATTATGTGACTGCATGAGAGTGGTGGAATGCCACATTGTCCCATACAGTTATTAATGTTGGCTGATTTCTGCTCACTGCATCCTTTCCTCACTTGGCACAACTCCTCCATAGAGCTCATCCAGGAACAAAAGGAATCACCTGTGGTTGGTCCAACGGTTTTGATAGCATTTCCTTTTCTTTTATTCAGTTTTGCATTATGCTATTGTTTTGAACTCAAGTTTAACCATTTTGAAAAGAGTATGTAAACTTGTGCAAACTGGCCTGTAGGTACACAGAGTTTTGACAGTTGTTGTGCCAAAATGAGAAAATAATTCATGGAATTTGAAAGAAGTGGTCAATGAATGCATGTTGTGCCAAAGCAATGAAACATTATCCCCAGTTTAGCTCACAAAGACTGCTGTTGTGCTCACTGTGTGAAGAGTTTTGAAAAAGTGACTTTAATATTGAGAAATGTGTCCTAACGATTGTAAAAAAATTGTAATGGAACGTTAGCAATACTTTCGTAGAACATATGTTGTTCCCTGCTGAAAAAAAAACAATAGAGCCCAAAACACACTACAAAAAGGAATTTTGTAATGGTTTTACTGGAAAAAGCTAATGGTTTATAATGGTATTTTAATGGAAACCATTGGCATTTCTGTGATGTTTCTATTGGGCTTCTATTGATTTTTTAAGCAGGGTTGACTGGGCTGGTTTTGAAGGACTCTAACGTCTCCCTCATCTCACTCCCGCTGTTTACTGTTAAGCTGATATTGTCGTGTGTGTGTGTGTGTGTGTGTGTGTGTGTGTGTGTGTGTGTGAGAGTGTGTGTGTGTGTGTGTGTGTGTGTGTGTGTGTGTGTGTGTGTGTGTGTGTGTGTGTGATGTGTGTGTGTGTGTGTGTGTGTGTGTGTGTGTGTGTGTGTGTGTGTGTGTGTGTGTGTGTGTGTGTGTGTGTGTGTGTGTGTGTGTGTGTGTGTGTGTGTGTGTGTGTGTGTGTGTGTGTGTGAGAGATGTGTGTGTGTGTGTGTGTGTGTGTGTGTGTGTGTGTGTGTGTGTGTGTGTGTGTGTGTGTGTGTGTGTGTGTGTGTGTGTGTGTGTGTGTGTGTGTGTGTGTGTGTGTGTGTGTGTGTGTGTGTGTGTGTGTGTGTGTGTGTGTGTGTGTGTGTGTGTGTGTGTGTGTGTGTGTGTGTGTGTGTGTGTCTGTTCAACATCCAGAACGTGCAGAAGTTGAGCAGCAGGATTGAACCTCTGGAGATCTCACTCTTGTCAGTCAGTTCAGTCCTCGGTTGTTCTTGTGTTCTCCTCTCAGATGTGTGTGGGTGTGTGTGTGTGTGTGTTTGATAGTGTTTCCCTCTGTTGTCAAACCAGGAAATGTTTTAATGTTGAGCGGATGTTAAGTGTCTCGCTCTGGATCTTCATCAGCAGCGCGAGCGCGGGTGAGATCGAGCTCCATCAGTAATGGGGTGAGTCAAAACTACGACATATTTCACTCAAACTCTGTCTCATAAACTCCGTGTGAATTTTATTAAAACTTCAGACTGTAATACACCTGGTGACTGTGTTCATAAGAGCTGTCATTGAGTCGATTCAGCATCTGAGCTGTATTTATGAACTTCAGAAGAAACTTCAGGCGTTTATTTTGTGTTTCTAATTCTAACTCTAAATTTCAGCGCAGGTGTTTAGTGTTTGTAACTCAAGAGACCGATGATCTGTTCAGATAAGCCTCGTTCAGCTCAGGTCAGAAGTTCGTTCAGTTCCTCATCATTATAATCGCGAGGAGTTTGTTCAGTTCCATCATTAACGAAACATGTGACTCTTAAAACGTGTAGGCTACTGATGGGGCAGAAATATAATTCGCCTAGGTATTTTAGTGATCTCGTGTGGATTCACTGTCTAATTCACCAATCTGTGAGTGAGTTCATCTGAAGGATCATGAATCATTTCATTTCTGACTCAGTTTGACTTTCATCTGCTTCCTCCTTCAATCTCCATCATTGAGGAAGTGAAGCAGCAAACTCATACTTGAGTAAACTAGTTAACTTCCTGCTAGTTTACCATCTGATTGTGTGAAAGATGACTCTGAATATACACACATGCACACCCACACACGCGCGCACACACACGCGCGCATGCACACACACGCACACACACGCACGCACACACACAACACCACGCACGCACGCACGCGCAAACACACACACACACGCACTCACGCACACACACGCACGCGCTCACGCATACACACATGCACACACACACACACACACACACACACACACACAACACCACGCATGCACGCACGCGCAAACACACACACACACACACACACACACACACACACACAATTCTCACATTTTTCACTAAGGTAACTATGCCTGGTTGGGCAGTGTACCAGGGTAATATCAAAGGAAGGAAGTATCTTGGATTACTTTGCAAATGTATGAGTATGCAATCGCTCAGTAACATGATAAATGTCAAAGTGCCTCGATATTACCATCTGATCTGATCACAGTACATTTGTACCATATACTGTACCATATTTTAGGATGTAAATGTACCCAGAAGTGAGTTAAACCTGATGTCCTCAGTTGTAAAATGCCAGAAGTTTTCCGTTAGGCTTAGAGGCAGATTCTATTAATAACTAGTTGTATAAAAAAGCCAATAGAAGTGACTGTGTTCAGTCAGTGTTTGTTTCCTGAGATGTTCATCCGTGAGTAGTTTGAGGTGAATCTGTCTGTAGATGAGTGCGAGGTTTACAGTCAGTCATCAGACGCTTCCCTTCACCGTCTCTGGCACAAATACACTGCTGAGCTCACACACCATTCATGTCGTTTGCATAAACTTTAATAAATAATCCCAGGCAGAGTTTAGGATTCATGAATCCAAGAGAAACTCAATGAAGGACCGATTAATCAGCAAGTCTAGAGTATTTACCCAACTAACAGAGAACCTTCCCACAACTTTCTCCAACGCTTTTAAACGTTCTCATAATGTGGAGAGAAATCATCCTGCGCTCAGCATTCTCAGAGTGTCCTTTCCATGTTATTAATATTTGCACTTGATGAACGTTTTAAGAAATGTAACTTTTGTAACCTTTTGACACGTCATGACAAACAAAACTGGACGTTTTTAAAACGAATGTGAATGTTAAGGAAACATTAAATTGTATTATTTTGCAAACGTTGTGGGATATATAATATACATACATATATATATATATATATATATATATATATATATATGTGCTGTCAAACAATTAATCGCGATTAATCGCATCCAAAACAGACATTTTTGTTTACATAATATATATGTGTGTACTGTGTATATTTATTATGTATACATAAATACACACACATGCATGTATATATTTCATACAAATAGGTTATGTTTACATATTAAATATATTTATTTATAATATAAATTATATGAATATAAATATAGACATGTAAATACATGTAAATATTTTTAAAATATATACTGTATGTGTGTGTGCATTTATATATACACAATAAATATACACAGAACACACACATATGTTATGCAAACAATTTTTTTTATTTTGTATGTGATTAATTGCGATTAATCATTTGACAGCACTAATATGTATATATTAAATACACACACATGCACGTATAATTTAAGAAAAACATGTTATGTTTGTATATCAGATATATTCATATGTAATATAAATTATATAAATATACATATACGTATATTTAATATACAAAAATAACATTTTTCTTAAATGATACATGCATGATGTTTTTGCTAATGAATGTCACTGTAAGAACGTCTGTTCATCACGTTGAGAGAAGCGTGTGAGCGTTGTGATCTGGTTAGTGATGTGTGATGCTGTGCTCCTGGTTCAGTGTCTTTCTGTCTTCTCACCTCTGATCAGAGCCTCAGGTCAATGACTCAGTCCTGTGTTATACTTTCTGCATGTGCAATCCGGATGCGTACACCCTCCGATGATGATTTTTACGTCACGCATACCATAGTGGACCCTAGCGGACTCGCACACATGGAAAGTATAACAGAGGCTTTAGTCCTCCATTCAGCTGCACTTCTGCTCTTCTGCTTCCTCTTGCCGTCTCTTATTGCTCTCACTTCCACTTCTCAACACATTTAAAGCCGACGAACATTCATAACGTACAGTGACCCAAAAACAAAACATCAAGGATCTTTTCTGGTCACAAATGTCACGCTTGAGTCTCAGTGTGTTTGAGTTTGAGTCAGCTGGTGTTCAGTGGATGTATGAAGTCGACATGGACGTTTGTGCATCTTTACAATTAACAATTATGCATTTAGCAGACGCTTTTATCCAAAGCGACTTACTATAGGCTATACATATTCAAGTTATACATTTTCTTGTCAGTATGTGTTCCCTGGGAATCGAACCCACAGCCCTTGCGCTGCTAACGCAATGCTCTACCCCTTAGCCACAGGAATACAATCTTTACTGTAAAGAAAGTAACTCTCAGTCAGATGCAGATGTGATTGTGCTGTTTGATTGGTTAGTAACTGATCGGAGGTAAAGCTGTTGTATTTGAGCGGAAGTCAAGTATTGTGTCACGTTGTTTAACTGAGAGTGTTGCACAGGAGGACAGACAAGGCTTCCCACATCCTCTCGCACACACACACACACACACACACACACACACACACACACACACACACACACACACACACACACACACACACACACACACACACACACACACATACACACACACACAGACACACACACACACACACACACAGACACACACACACACACACACACACACACACACACACACACACACACACACACACACACACACACACACACACACACACACACACACACACACACACTACTGCACGGTATCAGTGTGTCGCAGTGCATGTGATCAGTTTCTATATGTGTGAACATGCTGCTATTTTATGTCTTGTCTTTTGACAATCAGCTTCATGTTTAATCAACAGCTCAGATGCTGAAAGATGAAACTGTACAGTTGTTCTCTTAAGCAGATGTTTTTTAATATCACATTTGACTTGTAAAATTACTTTTTTTCATCAGTACATGTGTCATTTTCCAGTATATCTAAGCATTCTTAAATGCCTCATTCTTTCATTAATTCTTATTTTATGTATTGTATTTGTTTAGGTAACAGGGGAATTGTACATTAATAAAACATTTCTGTAAATCTACCAGAATTAGCTAAAGGCTAATTTTCATTTGTAGTCTCTGGACAGAATGTTACAAGTCACCCTAAAAAAGATATGATTATAATGCATGCTAAAAAATAACAATTACAAAACACAATCCATAAAACAGTCTATTAATAAAAACAATCAATAGAATAGCACAAATAAAACACACACACCAAAATAATCAATCAGAAACTATATAAACGAATACAAACAGGACAGCCAGTAGATATAGATTTCTAATGTAGACAAAGCTGAGTACTAATGAACCATTTCTTCAATTGAACCCTAAATAATTCACATGTATCTAGATCTCTTATCGTTATCGGAATAGTGTTCGATTCTCGTGCTGCTGACTGACTGCGATTAATGCACCTCTTGTAGAACGATAAGTTCTTCTGATACTGACTGATGAAAATGTATTGGTTTCTTGTCAAGAACTTTAAGTGTATGTTATACACTTAACACATTAGGACTCTAATGGTTTTAGAGTCACCAAACTAGCCTGAGACCAGGGTGTTAAACAGTAAGCCATGTGAGAAATAACTATAGAATGCATAAACATCTTAGCTGTCTCTAATGACATATTAATGCAACACTTACTGGAGATGCAAAAAGAGAACAAACGTATCAAAATTGACACTTAATGAGAACACTGCCACAGCCCTGCAGCAAATGTGCTGATGTGTCCAATACTTGTTTCTGAATCATTTTGAGCTGCTGATTCCCAAAATAGCGGCTGTGTTGCTCTTTTACGTCACACTTTAGTGTTTGTTTGTTTTACAAAATATAACATTTATTTTTGTGTGGTGTATAAGCCTTAATCAGCAGAAAAACACCACAAACACGTGATTCCTGTCTGAATCTGTGCCAGTTTACAACTATTTGCTCATATTTTCACATGTATGCCATATATGTATGTCATAATTACGGCTGGTGCAAAATATGAACCTGGTGATTTCTGCTGCATCTGTGGGTGTTTTTGTGAAAAAGCATATTTTATAAAGTACTTTGATATTAAGTGGATCATTTGAACATGTTTTTATACTCGTTATATTCTGAAGACTTATTTTCATCATTTTGAAAAACTTTTGGCATTTAACTAATTTTGATAAGTGCATTAAAGCTGATGCATGTATATAATTTGAAAAATCGTCATTTATTTTTTGATGAAAAATCTGTTTATGAAGTTTTCTTGCTATTTCCGAACTCAGCATCATCAAATTAATGAACTATTTAGGCCTTTATTTTGCAAATCTGTAGAATTTTGTGTTAATTTTAGTCTTTTGAGTGTTATCAGACCATGTTAAGGGTTTTAAATCAGACAGCTTGAAGTGTTCTTTTAGTAAGTGTTATCTGATAGTTTTAAAATGTTTTAAGTATATGTTTAAGTGTTATCATACAGTGTTAAGTGTTTTTTAACATTATTAGACAGTTGTACACATTTTTAAGTGTTAACATACAATTTTAAGTGTTACTTTAAGTACTTTTTAAGTGCTATCAAACCATTTTCAAGCATTATCTGATGGTTTGTAAGTGTTGATTTAAGTGTTTTAGGTGCTATCAGAAAGTCTTTAAGCAATATCAGACTGTTTTTAAGTTTTTCTAAGTGTTTTTAAGTGTTATCGGACAATTTTAAGTGTTAAAAGACCATTTTAAGTGTTTTAAATATCAGATAGGTTTTAAGTGTTGTAGTAAGTGTGTTGTGTGTTCATATAGTTTTTAAATGTATTTAATGTTTTTAAGCATTATCAGACAGTTTTAAATGTTTTGAAGTGTTATCAGTTTTGTGTTATTTTAAGTGTTGTAATTGTTATCAGACAGTTTTAAGTGTTTTTTAAGCACCATCAGACAGTTTGAAGTGTTTTTAAAAGTTTTTGAGTGCTATTTTAAGTGTTTTTTTTAAATGTTTTTGAAGTGTTATCAGACAGTTTAAAAACAAAATGTATTTCCAAGTGTTATTAGACCGTTTTAGTTGTTTTAAGTGTTTTTAAGCACCATCAGACAGTTTGAAGTGTTTTTATAAGTTTTAAGTGTTTTAAGTGTCATCAGACAGTTCTTAAGTGTGATTAAGTGTTATCAGGCCGTTTTTAATTGTTATAAGTTTTCTCGACAGTTTTTAAGTGTTATTTTAAGTGTTTTTTAAATGTTTTTGAAGTGTTATCAGACCGTTTTAGTTGTTTTAAGTGTTGTTAAGTACCATCAGACAGTTTTAAGTGTTTTTTAAGCACCATCAGACAGTTTTAAGTGTTTCTAGAATTGTTTTAAGTGTTTTAAGTGTTATCAGACAGTTCTTAAGTATTTTTAAGTGTTATCAGGCTGTTTTTAATTGTTATAAGTGTTATCAGACGATTTTAAGTTTAGTGTTTTAAGTGTTATCTTGTTTTGTTTTGAGTTCTCATTGACAGATGTTTAATTTTGATCAGTTTTTCTGAAAATTAGACTTCTTATTTTAAGACTTTCTTACTGCCGGTTTGCTAACTGAAGTCTCTGTACCGTGTGTGATTTTCACGTTTCGCAGTGAACAAAGCATCTGTCAGGCGCGGGCCACCGTCATGATGTACGATGACGGCAGTAAGCGCTGGTTACCGGCCGGTTCTGGTACTCAGGCCATCAGCAAGGTTCACATCTACCAGAACCCCAGTAACAACAGCTTCAGGGTGGTGGGACGTAAACAACAGGCCGATCAGCAGGTAAATCTGACTTATGCCATTAAAAACTGTGTTTAATGAGTGAGATGAGATGAGACAAGAATTTTTGTTTGTGTGTATGTGTGAAGCCACAGCATGAAGGAGGAGGGTGTGTGTGTGTGTGTGTGTGTGTGTGTGTGTGTGTGTGTGTGTGTGTGTGTGTGTGTGTGTGTGTGTGTGTGTGTGTGTGTGTGTGTGTGTGTGCGTGTGTGTGTGTGTGTGCGTGTGTGTGTGAGTGAGTGTGAAGAATGTTGGCATTGCTGTAAATGTGCATGCTGGGCATCATGGGAAGTGGCGTGTTATGTGCCATCCCAGCAGCCACAGATCTCAGTGGTTTATCTCAGAGACGTTTCAGTCTCACGGCTTCTGAATTGTCTTTCGTTTCCTGTAAATCATGTCAGTGTGGCGGTTCACTGCTGTCTGCTGCACAACACCACAAACACTGGACAATTCATCAGCCAATCATTCCACTGTATTCAATAGATTTAGACCTCAGTGTCAGAAAGGACAATATAATTATGAGTGGAGTCTACATCCCTGCTAATGGTGGGGGAAAAAATTTAATTCAATTTTTTTAAAATATATAAAAAAATTATAATTTCATAGAACAATATGTATTTTGTTATTTACATGTCCTAATATTTAATTATTTATTTATTTATTTAGTTAGTTGTAATTATTAGTTAGTTCGTTCATTCATTCATTCGTTCGTTCTTTGTTCATTCATTCATTCATTCATACATATATACAACTGAAGAAGTTGTGAAGCATGTTCCCAAAGAAAGAGCCTGATCTTCTTAATATTGTATAAAGCAAATCTGCAGGACTGGACAGTTTTGGGAATTTGGTCTGAGAAACTCAGCTGATCATCAATCATAACTCCAAGGTTTCTGGCTGTTGTTGAAGGAGTTATGGTTGATGAGCCTAACTGGAAGGTGAAATTGTGATGAAACGATGGGTTTGATGGAACCACAAGCAGTTCTGTCTTAGCAAGGTTGAGTTGAAGGTGATGGTCCTTCATCCAGCAAGAAATATCTGCTAGACAAGCTGAGATGCGAGCAGCTATCGTCAGATCATCAGGAGGGAATGAGAGGTAGAGTTGA